>JASKGM010006183.1:0-11365 GCA_034509205.1 Ceratonia siliqua
GTGGCTGATGCATTGTCTAGGAGGTACGTATTACTTACTTCATTGCAAACTAAATTACTTGGTTTTGAATTGCTTAAGGAGTTGTATGCTAATGATTCTGATTTCAGCCAAGTATGGAATGCATGTGATAAGTGTGCGTTTAGTGATTTTTATAGGCATGAAGGATTTCTATTCAAGAAAGATAAATTATGTGTGCCTATTTGTTTTGTTCGTGAGTTACCTGTTAGGGAAAGTCATGGGGGAGGTTTGATGGGTCACTTTGGTGTTCTCAAGACTTTAGATATATTGCGTGAGCATTTCTATTGGCTTAATATGAAACATGATGTGTAGTCTGTTTGTGATAAATGCATTACATGTAGGCAAGCAAAATCTAAAGTTAAACCACATGGCTTGTATACCCCTTTACCAGTGCCTTCTCAGCCTTGGTTGGGTCTAAGTGCTTAAGAGAAAAAGATAAAGGTTAGTCTAAGTATTTAAGAGAAAAGGATAAAGGTTGGTCTAAGTCCTTAAGAGAAAATGATAAAGGTTGGTCTAAGTCCAAACACATGTGACTAATTAATGATCCCACCTAACACATAAGTGTCAGCTCACTAATGATATCACATGATTGGCACATGATCTTTCACTTACATAATGGGCTTCTAATATTACATATTTAAGCTTGTGTACTCAGCCAACAAGTATCTAAAAGATTAACCAACTTGACCAGTGCTTCGTCTTCACATGTTGTCTCCCTTGACTCCACCAAAGGTCGACCATAAGCCTTATCATGCTCCTCCATTCCCAAGTTAATGAAACGCTGAACAAAAACTTACAACAACTATATCATCTTCTTTGCTCTCATTCTTGTCATTGGACCACTTGGAATCTTCAAAGAGTCTCCATGCTTCTCATGAGCTCCTGGGCTACTCACATCATCTCCCCTTTCCTAAAAAAGATTCATCCTCGAATCTGCATCCATGTCAAAGGGAGAAAGATCAAAGACATTAAATGTTGCAGAAACATTATACTCACCTGGAAGATCAATTTTATAAGCATTTTCATTGATCTTTTCAAGCACTTGAAATGGGCCATCGCCTCTTAAAGCGGTATGTGAGTTAGGTTATTTTCCCTTAAGAGAAAAGGGTTAGGCTATTTATAACACATAAGTCCTTAAGAGAAAAGGGTTAGGCTATTTGCCCATTAAAGCGGTATGTGAGTTGGGTTTAGAATGTCGTGAAACAGTTTAGTCCATATCCGGTGTGGGTGTTAGAGCATTGAAATGACCTTTCTTTAGTATGAGAGGACTGGGAAGGACGTAGCACTGGTGTACCAGTTATAGTGCCCACGGTAAACAATGGGTAGCCAAGTGTAGAGTAGATAACTGCTGAAAGCATTTAAGTAGTAAACCCACCCTAAAATGAGTGCTCTCATTTTTTGACTTCCACAGAGCGTCTGGTAGCACAGCCGAGACAGCAATGGGTTCTCTGCCCTGCCGGGATGGAGCGACAGAAATTTTGAGAATTCAATAGAAGGTCACTTTGAGACGAGCCATTTATCATTAATGATAGGTGTCAAGTTCAAGTGTAGTGATGTACGCAGCTAAGGCATCCTAATAAACTGGTAGACTTGAACCTTGTTTCTACATGACCCGATCAATTCGATCAGGCAATCCCCTTTTATTTTCATTGTTCAACTCTTTGACAATATCAAAAAACCAAAACTTTGCCCACCCACTCTATCCAAGGGATGGAAGGGCAGAGGCCTTTGGTGTCCCTTTCATCCAAGAATTAGGGCCTCATAATCAATAACTAATATGCTTTTATCTCATGCCTTTCTTCATTCATGGTTTGATATTCTGGTGTCCTAGGCATAGAGGAACCACACTAATCCATCCCGAACTTGGTGGTTAAACTCTACTACGGTGACAATATTGTATGGGGAGGTCCTGCGGAAAAATAACTTAGTGCCAGATGATAAAAAACTTAACACCTCTATAATATGAAAAGTTAATAAGAATGAAAAATGAAAAGGTCATCTTATTCAAAACCTCATCCCTTCTCTCCCACTTCACACCTCGGAACGCACCTTTCTTTGAAAGAGAGAGGCACTTTCACATCTTCTTAAGCCAAAATGGCTAAGGAGAGGAAAGGTTCCCCCTTTTTTAGGGTACTCCGATAAATAGATCCAGCGAAGATAGGGTGGGGGCTAGTAGCTCAGAGGATTAGAGCGCGTGGCTATGAACCATGATGTCCGGGGTTTGAATCCCTCCTCATCACAACTGGCCAAAATAGGAAGGAACTTTCCTCTGGGGTAGGAAAATCATGATCGAATGACAAGTGACGAGTGGGTACTGCTTTGGATATTTTTCATGGGAGATTTCTAGATCGTGGATAGGTGTTCTCCGTAGTTCAAAACGTCATCTTCTAGTTAGATTTCAAATTGTGTAATTTCGACTCTTGCAAAACGTTATTCACAGTTTCAATTTGCTGCCTTTTTCCAGCGTAATCTGTGTTTGTGTTCTTTATTTCCCAAGGTCCCATTTTACCCCTCGACATATATCAAAATCCCACATGCCCTCACTAATGTGCACGTGCAACTAGGAATTAGGGATATAAAACAAGGAGATGAAAGGGAAAATAACTAATTGATTGAGTCCATAAGCATGAATTAAGGATCACAACTATAATCCAATGACATAAGAACTCACACAAGTGATGACTGAAATGTGCACAACCTCGATTTCAAAATAATGTTCTAATCTTGGAAGGCCATTCCAAGGAATAAAAACTTAGGGGACATATCCAGATAATTGATCGTTTTGAGCAAAACTTGAACCTATGTTTTGGTTTCGTACTTTAAGCTCTGTACCTCTTGGAGGATTCAGAGAGTGGTGAGCTTCTCCTTAGCATTTCTATATCTCTTGGGTTGATTCCAGAGAGTGGCAGGTGCTTTCTTCTTTGGGTATTTTTCGTGAGAGTCTGATTATGGATAAGTGTTCTTCGTAGTTCATAAGTCATCTTTCAGCTGCATTTGGAATCGCATAACTTCAACTCATGTACAAAACATTATTGCCAATTTTAATTTGCTACCATTTTCCAGCGTAATTTGCGTTTATTTTCTTTATTTCCCACGGAGGAGCTCTCAACCCTTGGCTGGTATCAAAATCGCATGTCCTTACAATATGCACACAAACAATGATTGGAAAAATAAAGGTAACTGGAACTGGAGATAGGCTGATCTAAAAGGGAAAAGAACTAATCGACTAAGTCGATAAGCTTTCAGGACACACAACTATCGGATTAGCTTGATTTGCCACACTTTAGAATAGAAGGATTGAGACTGATAAGCTTTAATGAGGGATCACCACTAGCAAGTCAACAAGACAAGAACTCACACAAGTGATGACTGAAATGCCCACAACTTCGATTTCAAAATAATGTTCTAATCCTAGAGGGTTGTTACAAGTAATAAAAATTTAGAGGATGTATCCTGAAGGACAATTGATCATTTCGAGTAAAACTTGAACTTTTGAGTTTTCGTTCTTCACTTTGTATCTCTTGGTTGACTCTGAGAGTTATGAGCTTCTCTTTATTATTTCTGGATCTTTTTAGTTGATTCCAGAGAGTGGCAAATGCGTTCTCCTTGGGGTCTTTTTTGTGAGAGTTTTCTAGACTGTGGATAGGTATTCTTCGTAGTCTCATCATCTCTTAGCTGGATTTGGAATTGGCTAATTTCGTCTCCTCCGCAAACAATTCACAGTTTAAATTCGTTGCCATTTTCCTATCTAATATAATATGCATTGGCGTTCTTTATTTCCCAAGGTCCCATTCTAAACCCCTCGGCCAATATCAAAATCCCTAATGTCCTTACTGATGTGCGCGAAACCAAGTATTGGAAAAATAATTGTGACTGGATGGGCTAGATTTAAAAGGGAACATAACTAATCGAATGAGTTGATAAGCTTTCACACCACAAAAATATCATATTAGCTTGATTTGCCACTATCTGGAATAGAAGGATTGAGAGGGATAAGCATGAACCTAGTTCACCACTAGTAATCCAATGGCATAAGAACTCACACAAGTGACAATTGGAATGCCCATAAATTCAATTTCAAAATAATGCTCTAATCTTCGAGGGTCGTTCAAAGTAATAAAAACTTATAAGACGTGTACGAATGGATAGTTGATTGTTCCGAGTAAAACTTGAATCTCTATTTCAGTTTTGCTCTCTAAGCTCTGTATCTCTAGGTCGATTTTGAGAGTGGTGAGCTTCACCTTAGCATTTCTGTCTCTTGGGTGTATTACAAAGAGTGATGAGTGCATTCTCCTTTAGGTATTTTTCGTGAGTTTTCTAGACCGT
The DNA here is from genome assembly GCA_034509205.1 of Ceratonia siliqua. NCBI lineage: Eukaryota > Viridiplantae > Streptophyta > Magnoliopsida > Fabales > Fabaceae > Ceratonia > Ceratonia siliqua. The sequence goes on from JASKGM010006183.1 coordinate 4,345, forward strand.
GGATGGGTGTTCTTCATAGTTCAGAATGTCATCTTTCAGCTGGATTTCGAATCGAGCAATTCCAACTCCTTTGCAAAATGTTATTCGTAGTTTCAATTCATTGTAATTTCCCAGCATAATCTGTGTTTGTGTACTTTATTTCCCAGGGTGCTTTTCCAAACCTTCGGCTAGTATCAAAATCCCACATGCCTTTACTGATGTGTGCGCAGCTAGGGATTGGAAACTAGTCCCTTGTGGAATTGCAATCTAGGATACAATAAACGAACAAAGTCATAAATCCATGATTGAAACATGAACAACAAACACAAGCAACAAAGACGAACAGTAACCAAATCGAATAAGAAACAGATCGACACTAATGATGAACAGTCGAGAGTGATATCAACCTGAAAAAAAAAGGAAACAATAAAAGTATAAATCAAATGTGATTTCGTAAATAAGCTCTGATACCAAATGAAGTAAACCCGTAGGATTACTTCCCCTCAACAGACAGAGATGTGAATACTCACCCAGGAAACCAAAACGTGAAGAGGGCTATCTAGATTGGCATTTTGGGTTCTGTAATTCTAACTGCGCAAAATGTTATGGCTCTTCGAAGCTATATATGCAAAATTGCTTCTACTTTTCTCCTTTCTTATTCTTTTCTTTGCTTTGTCTTTCTTTCGGTAACACCTACAACAAATACTTTTATTTTTTTCTTTAATCACCCAAAGAAGTGCAAAATTTCAAAATAGTTCTTTGTGTAATTGCAATCCAGCATTCAACTAACGAACAAAGTCAGAAATCCATAATAGAAACTTGAACAAAAAACACGAGACGAACAATAACCAAATCAGACAAGAAACATAATAGACAACATTGATGAACAGTAGAGGACGAAATCAACTTGATAAAGAAAAGGAAACAATAAAATGATAAATCAAATGTTATTTCAGAACTAAGCTCTGATGCCAAAGGATGTGAACCCATAGGATTAAGTCCGCTCACCACACAAATATTTGAATACTCACCCAAGAAACCAAAACGTGAAAAGGGCTCCCTGTATTGGCATTTTGGGTTATGTAATTCTATCTACGCGAAACGTTATGGCTGTTAGAAGATATATATGCAAAATTGCTTCTATTTTGCCCCTTTCTTTTTTCTTTGTCTTTGTTTTAGTAACACCTACATCAAATATTTTTTCTTTTTTATTCTAAACTCCCAAAGCAACACTAAATTTAAAACTAGTCCCTTGTGGAATTGCAATCTAGGATTCAATAAACGAACAAAGTTAGAAATCCATGATTAAAACATGAACAACAAACACAAGCAACAAAGACAAACAGTAACCAAATCGAATAAGAAACAGATCGACAATAATGATGAATAGTAAAGAGTGAAATCAACCTGAAAAAAGAAGAAGGAAACAATAAAAATATAAATCAAATGTGATTTCGAAAATAAGCTATGATACCAAATGAAGTAAACCCGTAGGATTATTTCCCCTCAACAAACATAGAAGTGAATACTCACCCAGGAAACCAAAACGTGAAAAGGGCTATCTAGATTGGCATTTTGGGTTCTGTAATTCTAACTGCGCAAAACGTTATGGCTCTTCGAAGCTATATATGCAAAATTTCTTATACTTTGCTCGTTTCTTTTTCTTTTCTTTGCTTTGTCTTTCGGTAACACCTACAACAAATACTATTCTTTTTTTCTTTAATCACCCAAAGAAGTGCAAAATTTCAAAATAGTTCTTTGTGTAATTGCAATCCAGCATTCAACTAATGAACAAAGTCAGAAATCCATAATAGAAACATGAACAAAAAACACGAGATGAACAATAACCAAATCAGACAAGAAACAGAAAAGACAACATTGATGAACAGTAGAGGACGAAATCAACTTGAAAAAGAAAAGGAAACAATAAAATGATAAATCAAATGTGATTTCAGAACTAAGCTCTGATGCCAAAGGATATGAACCCGTAGGATTAAGTCCGTAGACCACCCAAAAAGGAATATTTATTATTTGACCCATATCCTGACATAAGAAGTCCAATGGGAGCAATACTCGAAATAGCAATCCATAAAAAAACACCGATATTGATATCAGCTAAAACAAAGTTATAGCCAAAAGGAATTACTGAATAGCTTACTAGAATTGATACGACTGATATGGATGGTCCAATACTGAATAAACGAATATCTCCCCTGGATGGAATAAGATTCTCTTTGACCCCTCAAAACACAGAGATTTGAATACTCACCCAGGAAACCAAAACGTGAAAAGGCTTTCTCTGAAATCGCATTTTGGGTTCTGTAATTCTATCTATGCAAAACGTTATGGCTGTTTGAAGTTATATATGCAAAATTGCTTCTACTTTGCTCCTTTCTTCTTCCTTTCTTCTTTGTCTTTCTTTTTGTAACACCTACAACAAATATTTTTCCTTTCTTTTCCTATCACCCAAAGTAATGCTAAATTTCAGAATAGTCTCTTGTGGAATTGCAATATAGGATTCAACAAACGAACAAAGTTCTATCCATGATTGAAACATGAACAACAAACAAACAACAAAGACGAATAGAAACCAAATCGAATAAGAAGAAGATTAGACAATAATGATGAACAGTAGAGAGTGAAATCAACTTGGAAGAAGAAGGAAACAATAAAAGTATAAATCAAATGTGATTTCGGAACTAAGCTCTGGTACCAAATGAAGTAAACTCGTAGGGTTATTTTGCTCAACACACATAGATTTGAATACTCACCCAGCAAACCAAAACGTGAAAGGGGCTTTCTAGATTGGCATTTTGGGTTCTGTAATTCTATATGCGCAAAACGTCATTACTGTTTGAGGTTACATGTGCAAAATTGCTTCAACTATGCTCCTTTCTTTTTCTTGTCTTTGTCTTTCTTTCTATAAGACGTACAATAAAAAAAAAAAACTTTGTTTAAATAACCTAAAGAATTGCAAAATTTCAAAACAGTGCCTTGTGGAATTGCAATCCAAGTTTCAAAAAACGAACAATGTCAGAATTCCATGATAAAAACATGATCAAAAAACAAGACGAACAATAACCAAATTGAACAAGGAACAGAATAGACAGTAGTGATGAACAGCAGATAATGAAATCAACCCTGAAAGAAAAAGGAAACAATAAAACTATAAATCCAATGTGATTTTAGAACTAAGCTATGACACCAAATGATGTGAACCCGCAGGATTAATTCCCCTCAACACACAGAGATTTACTTTGTACATATATCGCTTGATATGGGAAAATGATACATAAGAAAGCCTATGAATATTTGCCCTATTTTTTAGGTCCGATGTTCGTTCACTTGTTTTTCTGGGATTCGGATCCTAGCCTTTTTGGCTGGGATCCTTTTCTTCTTTTCTGCAAATCTAAACGGTTCATATCCCATTTTATTTTTTCTTTTAAAATTTTTTTTTTTGTCTTTTTGAGCAAAGGCTGGGATTTGCGCTCGTTTATCTGACATATCAAATGGGTCATAAATGCTCAATGAATTTCCGCAAGTAGACATATGGAATGACTAATGTTTTAGATCTTCATTTCAAAAGGACACTCACTTTAGGGCCTTTCAACCACCTGAATATGTATGAAGAAATGTGTTTGCTAAGCTATATATGTACTAGTACGTTAAGGTTTTTTTTTTTTTTAAGAAAAAAATATAAAAAATTTAAGACAAAAATAAAAAAAATTCAAAAAAAAGTTAGCAAGATTAAAAAAATACAAAATTTAAAAAAATGCAAAAAAAATCAAAAAATAAAAACAATATTAAAAAATACAAGCGAAAATAATTAAAGAAACAAAAATAAAATAAATAATAAATAAAAAAACACTCAAATAGCATCCTAGCTTAGAAAATATCATAAAAAAATTAAAAAATCATATATCCTTAAGCATACATTGTTTCTTTGCAAACTTAAAGAACAAAAGGCACAAGTAACATTATTCAAGAGGAAAATTGTATCCTAATCAAAGTACAAAAATCAAAAGAGCCAGAGCACATCCCCTAGACAGATACTTAAAACACAATGTCATTATTTTAGAGCACACACTTAACGAATTCATATATTTAGTACTCAAAATATCATAATTCATTACAGTTCATTGAAGGATATAATCAGTAACGGAATGTCATGAAGACTTGAGTACAAGTTACCTTAAATAAGTACATGGACTGCATAATTACTGGTCTCTTGTATCCTAAGCACGAGTTGAGTTGTGTTGTGTTGTGTAGGTAGCATCTTACTCATTTACGGATAGATTTTCCCCTTCACGTTCTTTGCACTTTTTTGCCTAAAATAATTGACTGATTGCTGGAATATGAACAGATTACCCCCATTTCTTCTCATAATAATAATAAAGAAAACATGAGTATTGAAAGCACACCATGACCAACTTTATTAATGGAGAATTGCTTCAGCTGCTTTAAGTTTCCATCGGCCCCAAACGCTTTCTCTACCAAAAGAGTAACAAAGAAAATAAGTAAACTATGCAGTTACAAATGCCTTAAACTTAAGAAGCCCAGATACATTAAAACCGAAAAGATTAAACGATTCAATACCCTCGATAATTGTGGAGTTGAGTCTCCCTCTTTGTTTTGGTGTGTGCGTCTGTAAGTGAAGAGTGAAAGGGCTGTGCGTTTGTCAGTGAAGAGTGGGAATCTGGGAGACGATGAAATTAGGGCATGGAATCCGTAATTGATTTGGGGAAAAGATGAGAAGGGAGTTGGGAAGACAGCGTCTCCTCTGTTCTGCGGGAGTGAGTTTGGAGGAAGAACAGTGTCTCCCCTGTTTCTTTGGGGTAAACTGTGGACTGGGGGTAAAGATAAGAGGTAGGGATATTTACATTAGTTGAGCGTGTACAATATTGAGCAACACACCATTTTTACTTTTTTTTAATTATTATATTATAAAATAATTTATCATAATAATAATTATAAATAATAAATAATAAAAAAATAATATATATAAAAAAATATAATGTGACTATAAATAATATTATGTAAAATATATTATGAAATAATAAAATAATGTGAGATAATTTTATTAAAAAATTAATTAAAAATAAATAAAAGGATTAAATTAAAATTTTAATAAAATTAAAAAAAAAAATTATTTAAATTAAAATTATGAGATAAAAATTAAAACTTTTAATATAATAAGAATATTAAAATGTCATTAATCTTTTTATTAAATTTGTCTTGCAAATAACTAAATTTTATAATATATTTTTAAAAGTAATTATTATATTTTTAAGAGTGATTATTGTATTATAAACAAACATTTATAAAAATTTATAAGTATTAAAATAAATATATCATTAAAAGTTCAGTTTTAAATGTGGTATTATAAATTTATTTATATAATAATTATACTTTATTGATAAATAAATTATTAATAACATTTTTAGAAAATATTATTTTGTAAGAGAGATTGTTATTAAAAAAAAAAAAAAAAACTAAAGAAAGGCCCACCGCCTAGTGCATATGAGCCACCACATCGGGAAAATAGTGGGGGAGGGAAACCGAGAGGAATTTTCTCCCCCCAAGAAAATGTAGCGATTGAGATAAGTAAATGTCAGGAAGGGGAGGGAGAGAAGGGGCAGTTTCCGCCCAGCGTGAGGGCCCTGGTGGGGTCATATAAGGTAGCAGACATTTGACCAGAAAAAAAAAAGCTCGAAGAAGACTTTGTTGTAGAGTTGGCTTCTCGTACGCAATCCATTTTACACATGGATTCAATGAGTGAATAAGTTAGTAATAATGAGCATCAGAAATGGAGGAATAGAATTAGATCCCCATTCAGCGGCGGAAAAAGCCGTATCTGTGATTGGGTTGGGATACGATGTTTGCAAGGACATTCGTTTATCTGCTTGCAAGTCCAGACTCATCCACCTTCACCCTAATCACACGACGGAGCTCGTCGTTCCTGGCGGAGTTGTTGTTCCCAACGTCTCCACTTCCATCAAGTGCCACCCAGGCGAGAGCTACCGGGATTCCTCCGATGTCCTTTCTTTTCGTCAGGTAATTATTGTTCCTCTACTCCAGATTATTTTGTGCCATGGCTTTTGCCTTTGTTTTTTTTTTTTTGGCAAAAGTTCAGAAAGGGCCTTTGCGAGAGAGTATTTTTTTAATTATTTAATTGTTAGAGAAGTTAAATTTGAGAAAATTCATCTGCCTTCTAGGAGTCTCAAAATAAATTTAAATGTCATGAGCAAAACTTTTTAATGGATATAAAAATTTTGTAGTTCTAAATTATGGTTACCAAAAATGTAAAAGAGAAAAATGCTAATGACAAAAAGAAAAAGAAAAGAAAAATATTATTCAGCCAGAAAAATAAGTTCACAAAACTCACGAAATATCCAATGAAATTATCTAAATGAGATGAAATAACCTTTTGTAAATTTTAGGAAGATTACTTTTTGTTAGAGCATGATTGCTCCATAAAAAAATAACTAAAGAAATTATTGCAGATTGTAATTGCAAATTTGCAATATTACGCTGCGGAAAAGCAAATTGTGGTAAGATATAATAAAAACACTTGAGCTTTAAGTTTAATTTATTGTGAAATCCCAGAAAGAATATTGTGGTAAGACAAAGAAAAAATTTAATAGCATTTAAAAAACTGTTTTCAAAATATTTTTAAAAATGTTGATGCTTTTGGTATGGGGACTTATTTTAGAAAAAGTAATTTTTTAAAAATTATTAAAATCCTTTAAAATTAAAACACTTTTCCATAAAAAATATATTTTAAGAAATTTCGGTGACATGTAAGATTTAGTACAGGTGCACCCATGGCACCTAATTATGAATTTCTCTTAATTTTAAGGTATAAGTATTATGATTTATACTTTCATTATGTTAAAATTTAATTTTTAAAAATGACTAGTGATTGAATGAAAAGATAGTAATTCATGATTTAGTGATGAGATCGCCGTCAAATCATTCTTTATTTAAATTACAATTTATTAAATATATGAACAAAATTTTTATATAAAATAAATCTATTGAG
>JASKGM010006184.1:0-11364 GCA_034509205.1 Ceratonia siliqua
AGAAAAGAAACAGGACCTGCATTACAATCTAACCATCAGAACGAATTCCCCTATATCAACTCACAAATTTCGTGACCGATAAAGAAAGAAAGAAATCACACATTAATCCCAGGTAAAGTAAAGTCAGATCTCTAACCTTTAATGATACAACAAGCAAAAACGAAGTGCACAATCCAAACCAAATACAAACCCGAAATCCCTTAATGACAAAATCCTCACTATTTACCCTCAGATCACACTGGAAATTTGGCTTCCTTATCTCATTTCTGAAAATCCCCTCTGTTTCGTGATTCTTTTTGAACCCCTCTTTTGGGTCGAGCTCTTCCTCTAGAAATCAAATCCTCTCCCTCGAAAATCCTCCTCTTTTGAAGTCAGACTCTCCTCCATTCGCCTCAGATACCCAGCAACTTCTTCCTTCTCCAAGCTATCTCCTCTCTAATTCCAGATCTAGAAATCTCCTTCTAACCGTCGATTTCCACTTCCAAAACCCTTGGTTTGCTCCCTCTTCTCGCTCTCTGGTCTCGTTCACTCTCTTTATAGTGAAGCCTCACCGTGATCTCTGAGGGCATGAAATCCGAGATTTCAGAGAGAAAGGTGCCGTGCTGGAGTCGCGGATTGTGCACGAGAGATGGAGTGAACAGAGAGGATGACATCACGCAGAGGAATGGGTGCCGAGATTGTGGAGGAACTGGCGGCATGATGGAGGTAGATTTTGGAAAGGATGAAGCGCAGAGGCAAGGGAGTGAAAGGATGAAGAGGAAAACAGCGCCTGAAATGCCGTGGGATTGGGAATTAGGGATTGAGGCATTCCGGGTCAAGTGATCCGGGTTGGGTCAGGTCATCCGGGGTTTTGGGCTGGACCTCATTTCATTTTTTTTGTCCAATGTCCGTTTTTTGTGGGTTGGGCCTGATCTCTTTTTTTTTTGGCTGGGCCCTTTTTCGTTTTTTGTTCTTTTTTTTTTGTTTATTTTCTTCTTTTATTTTCTCTTTTTTTTTATTATTTTAACATTTCTAATAATTAATTTTTTTTTGTATTTTTTCATTTTTCTAAATTAAAAAATAATCTGGACAAAATCGGGTGTTTACACCCGAGATGTCATCAACAATTTTCCTAACAATAGTGGCGTAGGGTTGGATGATGACTTATCCTACATGTCAAGTACTTCAAAATCTGCCAGGAAAAACATTTCATTTACCTGCCCTAAAACATCCTCAACCACTCATTTTAGATAGACATTGGATCTATCAGTCAATTGTATCATCACACTAGTTTCTTATAATGTGCCAAGATTTAGAGATTCATATATAGAGAATGACATAACATTAATGGAAACTCCTAAATCTAACATGGCCCATTCAAACCTAGTTTGATTGATTGTGCAAGGTATTGTAAATGTTCCAGAGTCCTTACACTTTGGTGGAAGCTTTCTTTGATGAATGGCTGAGACATTTTTGTATACACTACTTTTTTCATTGCCTTAGAGTTTTCTTTTAGAAGTACACAATTCCTTCAAAAAGTTAGTATATCTGGGTACCTGCTTAATGGCTTCAAGAACAGGTAACTTGACCTTAACTTTTTGGAAGGTTTCCCTTATCTCATTATCTTCTTCCTCCTTTTTGTTCTTTGAAAAATAACTAGGAAATGGAAGAGTTGTCACATATGATGGCTTTGGATCAACCTTATTGGGTGATGATTCTTAGGTAGATGAATGAGGTATATGGTTATCTTCATTGTTCACTAGGGTTCTATCTTGGTTATTCTCTAATGGTAGTGTAAAAGTTAGGCATTTAGTCTCCTTACCACTTCTCAAAGTTACTGCACTAGTATTTTCCCTTGGGTTTCTCTCTGTTTGTGAGGGCAACTTTCCTGAAGCTTGAGATTCCAACAACTCACAACTATCGCTAATTGATCTATTTGGTTTACTAAGTTTTGGATACTTGTCCTTGCCTCTTGTTGAAATTGAATTGAGTTCTACTAAAATTGAATTGTGTTAGAAGTAAGGGTTTTCACAAGATCCCTTATTAATGCTCTAGATGTTTGAGGAGCCACTGGTGGTCTAACTTGATGTGGTTGTTCTAGTCTAACTTGAAAACCTGGTGGCCTTGACTGTGTGGCTACTAGTTGATTACCCCCATAACTAAAATTTAAGTAATCTCTCTACCCTAGATTATAAGTACTTTATTAGGGGTCATATTTTCTCTAATGCCCTTGAAAATACACTAGGGCATTGACCTACTCTGAGCTACCTTATTTTAGTAAGGGACACATGTCTATTGGATGACCTTATGTGCAACAGATTCCACACTGATGCACTTGTTATGTGTTTCCCCTATCACCCTACTAACTAATGAAGTAAGTTAAGTCATTTATTATTCATTAAATGATTCTTGAGCTCTACTCACTTACTAGGTAGGTTTATTATCGCTAGTGCTAGACTGCTTGGAGTTGGCTACTATTTTTGCTATGAAATGTCTAGTAGCCTCATGTGTTTTATCTCCAGCACTCCTCCACTTATAGCATCTATCATACTTTTGTCTACAAGTACCAGCCCTTCATAAAAGTATTGAATCAAAAGTTGCTCGCTTATTTGGTGGTTGAGGCAACTTATGCACAACTTTTTGAATCATTCCTAATACACATAGAGGGACTCTCCACTAAACTGCCTAATGCCGCAGATGTCCTTCCTAATATAGTATGCCTTAGATGTAGAAAAATATCTCTCTAAGAACAGACTCTTTATTTCAGTTCAATTATTTACAGTTCTTGTTAGGAGGGAGTAAAGCCATTCTTTGGCTGAGTCTGCTAAGGAAAAAGGAAGTTCTTAATTGAATTTGTTCAATTGATACACTCGGTGACTTCAACCCTGAGCATACTACTTCAAATTCCTTAAGGGTTCGAGTCCTCTCCTGCCAACCCATGAAATTTAGGTAGGAGGTGGATTAGTCCTAAGTTTAGCTCACAAGCTACCTCAGGTTCAGGACATAGTATATACAACAATTGTTGGTGTAATAGTGGGGCTCCCAACTATTTCAAAGTTCTATTATTACCCTCCATTACAGTTTACTCAAAAGGTTCACAAGAAGAAAATGTGACATGAACTTCATAATCAAGCTTAGAAGGTTGGATGGGGTGATGTATATAGGTATATGGATGTCTTGCAAACTCATGACTTGTACAAAATTCTCTAATTCTTTAGAGTCATAAATTAATATTCTCTTCGAACATACATCTAAACAGAAGAAAGAAAGAAAGAAACAATTAAAGAATAAAAGAATTAAAAATAAGAACAAAGTAACTGATCAACCAAATGATCATTTCCCGATGACACGGTGCCAAAATTTAGTGTGTTCCTAAATGAGAAACTTCAAACCTTGGCAACAAAGCCTAAATTTGATTGCTTTCCAAGTAGGAGACTCACTAATATATTCTTGCAATATAATGGTAAGTATTTTTTTTTTTTAGAGCAAGGGTCGTTCTCCTATAGAAGATTGGGTTTAGTTGATTAATTACCAATGAAATTAATAAATCAATACTTGAAATGTAAAAGGGCATTTTATTGAGAACAAATGTATTTAAAATAAAGGTAAATATAAATATAAGCAATGCAACCAAAAAATACAACAAACAATAAGAAAATTAGAATAAAATGACAAATATGGTTGAGGATTCACTCTTCCTCAATGAACACCAATAAGTGATGATAGATATTTACTCATTAAAATTATAAACATGACAAGGTTCCCAATTCTTTATTCTGATTACTAATTGTAGATAACAACAAGCTCTGTTATTCCAATCTTTCCTAATTATTCAATAAATAGAAGAACGCTCCCTAAGTACTCCTTATTCAATGAGCAACCTAGAAAACACTTTCTAGATTTAATTCAATGAAAGCTTTAAGATGAGAAAGATAGGCTAAGCTAGGCAACAATCTCAAATGCTTAGACTAGCTAACTATGTTATGATCCACATCATAGTTCCCAAGGACTTAGCCATCTCTAATCACTACAAATTGCTACTTGTGAATAAGATAATCAAACTATTACATATTCAATCCTTTAACCTAGCATTAGATTATTACTTAGCTCATTTAGTTTGCCACCCAAACAAAACCAAGCAATAATCATGAACAAATCAAGTAGAAGAACATAAAAAACCATTCAAGAGAAGTTGGATACATTATCAATGGATTTAATCACAAAATCATGTCCAAGGTATTAAGTTCACCTTCAACCAAGGGGATTTAGCCTTCTAACATCAGAAAATTACTCAATACAACATTCAAATCCATGAAAATAATAAAAGATACAAAGAAAATGAAGAAAAGATGAAGAGAAAACTCTTTGAAGAACTCCATGTGTATGAATCTTCCCCAAAATCACTCTGTAAACACCTATTTTTGTCTTAAAAGTATAATAAAAATAAAATTTTATGTTAAAGAAAATCACAAAAAGAAGCCTATTACTATGTTTTTTTAACAATCTATTACTGATCCACATAATCCAAATTCTCTCTTTACTTAGCCCAAAACCCCTCATCCTAGCCAAATTCAGCCATCAGCCCCACAACCCAATTCCTCTAGCCCACTCAAGAAACTAAGCCCAATATCCTTCTAGTCCAGCCCAAAAGCCCAACCCGGTTTCATCCTCTACACCTTTAACCCAGTCATGCGTCACTCACCTCCTCGTACACGTAACCTCCTCCTGCATAATCATTTCCCCATTCCTTTAAAAAGATCTCTTCCTGCACATACTGACTCTCTGCAGATGAGTAGTTCCCTCATTCACCCACTTCCTTGGCACCTCAATCTCACCGGCTCCTCATCATTTCCTGCTTTACACACTTCACGACACTCCCTTTCTGCAACTCCCTATTTCAACAATCTATCCCGAGGCAGAATCACTTCCCAATTCCTCTGAAAAGGTCTATTCCTGCACATACCGACTTTCTGCAGATGAGTAGTTCCCTCGTTCACCCACTCCTCGGCGCACCCACTCCTTGATTTTCCCCATACCTTCACGCCACTGTGACACAGCAGGAGATGGCTATAAAGGATCGAGAACCAGATCAAAAAGGAGAGCTTGATGAAACAGAGGAGATAGGGGAATAGAGTGTGAATTCCAACAAGAGTCATTAATGGAAGGAGGACGACGCTACAGTAAAAGGGAACAAAATTTAGTGGTACTCGGAGCAATTCGGAGAAGGGCTTTGCAATTAAGGGATTTTTGGGGTTTGCTTTTGGCTTGGCTAACGCATATCGTACTTGTCCACTAGCATTCAAGGTTTGGGATTTTGATTTTGTTTCGTTACTGGGAACTTATGGTTTAAGTTTGATTCATCTTTGTCCTACCATTCCATTTCTGTTTTAACATATAATCCTTAGTTTGAAATGGGTGGACCTACTCTGATGTCCGGTATGTGATAAAACTTTATTTCTGTGCTGTATGTTATATGATTTCTCGATTGTTTGGACAATTTTATCTTGATACTCAGTGATGATCTATTTGTTTCAGAATGGTTTGTGTTCTAGAATAAAGTTTGAATGGTTATCTCATGGATATATTGGGCTAAGTAAAATCTGGCATGAGGTTCCTAGAATCCATTTGTTCTATAGCAAATTTGAAAATCATTTATGGGTCCTTTGTTTTGTTTAGTTTAAAGCCTGTGGGTTTCATTGAGTGCAATCATTGCTCGGATGTTTAGCTCTATTTGGTCCTGTCAGGAGTAGATTTTGTTCAAATGAATTGGTTTTTTTTACTACTATAGGGGTCGATTTCCATTGGGGAAAATGTTATTAATTTGGCAAACATAGGAATCCTTAAATTGCATCTAATGAGTTGAGTTTCTGACTTCCTAACTCCTATCCAACCTCTGTCAACCCATTGGTTATGTCAACTTCTGGACTCATGTTCATCAATAAGTTTATAAGGTTCAATGGCCTCTATTTAGAAACTCCTTAACATGCAAATTTGGTTAATTTCTCTAAAATCTGAAATTTGAAACTTGATGGGGATAGATGGTCTATGTTGGTTCAATTCACAGTAGTTAGAAAGTATTTCTCACTGATTTCTGTAAACATTATGCTGTTAAGATCATATATCATCCTACTTGTGTTCTTTGGGATGAAGATGAGGGGAATTTCGATTGGGTACCTTGATATATTTTTTTGATTAAGGATAAATTAAGTAAAGGTCATTTGGCTTTAATCCTTGGATAGGTACTTTGATTATTGGTTCTATAAGGAATTAAGTTGCTTAGGCATAATAATAATACCGGTTATCATTCTATTTACAGTTTTGATTTGGATTGATCATGTTGGCTTAGGTCAAATTGCTATATACTTATTGTTTTGGGGTTTTCATATTCGGGAAGCATGATGAAGTGGTTCCTTTGGTGGTTTTGTTTATTTTGAAAATGTATTTTTGACTTCTCCTAACCCAATATTCTGATAACTTTGAGTCTTTGAAGAATAGGTGGGATTCATGCTTGTAAACCAAATTTCATAGGAATTAGATTATTTAGGAGTCAATTAGCATAAAAATGTGAATTTTAGACTTAAGAGGATATGTGTTAGGAACCTAAGGTACTTCTAAAAAGGGGTAAGTCACCATCCCACATTTTATTTTGTGTTTTTGATGGAATTATTAGGAGTATGTTCTTATCATATTCTTGCCAGACTGTGAATTCCCATATAGGTGCATCCGGGTTTTTGTTCAACCAGATTTATCCTCTAAATACCTGTAATCTTATTTAATGCATTTTAATGATCATTTACTTGGATAGTCATTCGAATCCAAACATGTGTCCTGTATTGTATAAGCTGTATAGTTTTTTTTATTATTTGGGATTGTTTTCTGTGTCTGGTTCTATTGCATCCCCTATCATGAACTTTTGTAAGGAATAATCGTTTTGTCCTCTAAGAATTATACAAAATTTAATATTCGACTTGTTCTTCTTGGACTCCAAAGGTCCAAGTCGAACAAAAGGTTTCAATTCATGGGTTTCAAGGACCCACCTAAAGCATTCGTCAAAAGGGGGTTTCAAAGACCACTAAAACTAATTTCAAAGGGTTTCAAAGGCCCAATCAAATTACCTTCAAAACGGGTTCTAAGTCCAATATCAAAAAATTTGGCTCCAATCCCCAATGGAGTCGCCAAACTGTCACAACATGACGGCCGGTGAGAAGCCATCATTTTATGACTTTGGGGCTCATTATTCAAAAGACTTTCAGTAGAAGTTGATCTTCTCCGAAGTTTTGTTTTTTATGGGTTTTCAGTGAAATTTTATATTCCCTGAGATCCTAGCTTCCATAGACGTTCAGTGGAGGTTATCATCCCCAATGTTCTAATTTCAGGCTTTAAGTGGAAATCTAATTTCCCCAATGCCCTAACATCATTCTTAATCAATTTAATCAACTATTCAAACTATGTTGACCTTGATCCCTTTTTGGGGTACGTAGGCACTTACTTGGTAAGGCAGGTCTAATTATTTAATTTTTTTACATCTTTGTCAATTATCATCGTATTAATAAAAAGGGGTAATTAAAATACATTAATTTTTTAAGCACAAACAATTTAGGGTAACCATCCTTAGGGATGGACGTCATGGGGTGCCTAACACCTTCCCCACACGTAATTAGACTCCCGAACCTTTCCTCTGGTTTCAAAGGCCAGTTTTCCTTTCTTTTTTAAGGATCCCAATTATCCTTCTAATTAATTGGTGGCGACTCCACATTTTCTCTGCGTTTTCCCTTATGCGTCTAAAAGTCATAAAATGATGACTTGTCACCGGCCGTCACGTTGTGACACACTCCCTCAACCTTCTTCTTCCTCTCCTCCTCTTTTTTTAGCTTTCTCTCAAACTTCCCAAGTGTTATAATTATGTTATGGAGTAGACAAATTGTGTTTTAAATGAATCAGGGCACATAGGTGCTATGGCTCTGGCTTCCAGGCGCTGTAGCTCCCAGCCTTTGAAACAATTTAAGGACGTCAGACAGTGGGCACTGCGGCACCCATTTATGATGATGAACAAGTTATGGTACTAACTCATCAGTGTTGCAGTGCCAAGACTTGGAGGGGATTTCTTCAGTTTCTGAGTGCTGTAGCACTGTCTCTGAGTGCTAAACTCTTGATCTTGGAGCTATTTTTCTTCACTTTTTAACACTGAGGCACCCAAGAATAGGCCCTAGGGCACTAGAACTTCAAACTTGGTCCTAAAAATAAGCATTTTGAGCTATTTTCCACCTAGACTTGCTTTCAAATTGTTTCAAAGCATGCTTAACTTGAATGACTTCTTCTCATAATAGAATTTCTACTTCAAAACACCAACAAAACATAAAACAAAGCTAAGAACACAAGAAACTCAATAACCAAGCAATTAAATACAAGAGAATTAAACATAAAAATATGGCAAAAATAAGCACTTATTAGTTTAGTTAACTAACCCTTCTTATATTGAAATATTAGGTGAATTAAACAAAAATTCATAAGTTAAGGTTACTGATTTTTCCCCAACTAAACTAGAGAACCTAGATGGTCACGGATAACACTTACTTAAAATGAACTAATTAATTTCTTTGATCCATATAATTATTTAGTCAATTAGATTTAGCATAGAGAAAAACACGCAACCATCTAAATTAAATCAAACCAATAAATTTAATTTAAACTCTTGTTCAAGAGAGTTCAATTAAGTGCAGATGATGTGTTTAAAATCTAATTTTCATATCCTAATATTAATTACAAATAAGAGATGATCACTCCATAATTTATAATTAAATTAGATAAAGAACAATGAACAAGAAATAAGATAAACTTGCATTAAAAACAACCCACAATATATTTAGCCTCGCATAATTAAATTCAAGGCAATGAACTCATTTACAAAAATCCTAACGTATCACAAAGATATGGAATAAAATAAAGATAAAAAAAAAGAAAGAAAAGAAAGTCTTCCTCTTTGCAAAATGGCATAAAGTTGACGGTGGCTATGAGTGGACGATCGACTGCCAGCGATGGTCACACGATGGCTAGCAATGTGGATGCATGAAGGAGAAGATATAAGGATGAGAAAAGAAAAAAAAGCAAAAAAAAAAGGCAAAAAGAAGACAAAGAAGAAAGACGAAGATGGTGAGAGATGATGGCAAAAGAAAGGAGAAGAAGATGAATCTATATAGAAAAAGGGAAGAAGAATCCTTGTGGGGAAATGAATTTAATGGAAGAAGTAATTTCTTAGTGGAAAAGGAAGTTAACAATCCTAATGGAGGATGGAATATAATAGAGGAAATCTTTTTTTTATTAGAAATAAGACATTTTAAGCTTCCCTTTGGCACTTTGGTGTATTCCCAAATATAACTTCAAACCTCGATAATGAAGCCTAAATTTGATTTCTTTCCAAGTAGGAGACTCACAAATATATCCTTGCAGTATAGTGGAAAGTATTTTGTTTTTATGAAAAATGGTTGTTTTTCCACAGATGATTAGGTTTAGTTGATTAATTACAAATGAAATTAATAGATCAATACTTGAAATGTGAAAGGGGGTTTTGTTGAGAATAAAGGTATTCAAATTAAAGGTGAAAGTAAATATAAGCAATATAACCAAAGAACAAAACAAACAACAAGAAAATTAGAATAAGATGAGAAATATGGTTGATGATTCACTCTTTACCATTGGACACTGGCAAGTGATCATAGACAATCACTCATTATAATTATAAACATGACAATGTTCGTAACTCTCTATCCTAACTACTAACAACAAGCTCTGCTATCCCAATCTTTCCTTAGTTTATCGGTAAATAGAAGAACGCTCCCTACTTACTCTCTATTCAATGAATAACTAGAAAATGGTTCCTAGCTTTGATCTAATGAAAGCTTTAAAATGAGAAAGATATGTTAATCTAGGCAACAATCTCAAACACTAGGATTGTTTGACCTATGTTATACTCTACATCATATTTCTCAAGGACTTGGCTATCCCTAATCATTACAAAGTGCTACTTGTGAATAAGAGAATTAAACTATTATCTATTCAATCCTTTATCCTAGTAATAAATGATTATCTAGCTCATTTAGTTAGCCACCCAAAAAACTAACCAATAATCATGAACAAATCAAATAAAAGAACATAAACAACCATTCAAGAGAAGTTGGATAACATTATTAACGGATTTAATCACAAAATCATTTCCAAGACATTGAGTTCACCCTCAACCAAGGGGATTTAGCCTTCTAACATAAGAAAATTACCCAATACAATATTTAAATCCTGAAAACAATAAAAGATACAAGAAGAATGAAGAAAATATGAAGAAAAAACTCTTTGAAGAACTCCATGATGATGAATCTTCTGCGAAATCACTCCCTTCAACCTTTCTCTTGCTCTCATCTTCTCTTCTAAGCATTTTCTCAAACTTTCCAAGTGTTAGAATAGTGAAATGAAGTGGGCAAATGTGTTTTTAAAGTGTTTAGCATGCGGGCGTTGCAATTCAGGCTGCAGCGCCTAGCTCTCAAAATCAGATAAGGGAAATAAGTAAAGGGCACCGTGCCATGGCTAGTGGACGCCATAGTGCCAAGGCTTGGATGATTTAGTATCTCCTTTTGGGAGCAGTAGCGCTGTCTCAGAGCATTAGAGCATTGAACTCTTGGGTCTAAGACACTTTTTCTTCAATTTTGAGCGCAAGTGCCCAAGGATAGGCCTTGGGGCACCGGTACTTCTAACTTACACTAAAAAAATAAGCATTTTGAACTATTTTTCACATAGACTTGCTTCCAAATTGCTCCAAATCTTGTCTAACTTGAATCCCTTCTTCTCATAATTGAATTTCCACTTCAAAATAGCTACAAAACATAAAACAAAGCTAAGGACACAAGAAACTCAAGAACAAAGTAATCAAATGCAAGAGAATTTAACATAAAAATATGACAAAATAAGCACTTATCAAATTCCTGCAAATACACAAAAAGAAAACTCAAAGTAATCTAATTCTAAAATAAAACGCATAAAAAAGAATAAAAATAATAATGAAATAAAATGACAAATATTCAAACCTAGGTTTTGGTAGTCCTTGAGCAAAAAAAAAAAGGTTAAATTTTTAAAAACAACCTAAAAGGAAAGGTTGAAAAACTTTCATGCCTTAATTCTCAGTGGGGCTAATAATTAAATATTTTATACACAATTATATGTAAAATCTCAACACAGTAAAGTTCATTATTCAGATTAAATGCATATACACATCGATATTCCAATACTCAAAATATATCCACGTTAACTTCTCCTAAACCTGATGTCAAAAATCTCAATTCACTTCAACTCTAAATCTCACAGATTCACTCATTAAAGCACATTGATCCTAGGTTTTAA
>JASKGM010006185.1:0-11363 GCA_034509205.1 Ceratonia siliqua
AGAGTTGGATCAGCATCAATTCAAACCTTCTGAGCCATGAGATAAGGCCGTTGAGTTCGCCAGTGAGGAACTTTAAGCCTTTGCTCTTTGAAGAGCCACAAGAACTGCAATTATAAGTTTAAAGTGGGGGAAAAAAGGTGAAAGGCTTAGATCATCAAACTGACATGATCATGTGACGTAAAGTTGTGAATCATGTGCTAATAGGTATCAACAGAATTTTCAGCCGACAACACAGGATGAAATCATTACCTTGTGCAGCTCATCCTTTGTATCAGCTGTATAAAATTTACAATCCTCAGGAAATTCAGAGGCAAGACTAGATGCACACATCTTCTTTACATCATGTCTTTGTTTAAGCTCAGTAGGTAGATCCTACAGGAAAAAAGAGAAAATTATTCACATATGTGTAAGTGCAAACCCAGTTTCTTTATGAAAAACAAAAAAATCTCAAACAGATTTTTTCATACAACTCAGCAGATATCATCCACCATAACTTACACGAATGAAGACAACAGTGCTTGGCAAACCAAGAGACCTAAAGACAGAAAGGCATTGATTTCCAAATGAATCAATGTAGGGAGGATCACTTTCTTCGCACAAAGAGCTTGCTGATGCCACGAAAGCCAGCAGATCAGCAACCTACAATTTAAATAGGGTTTGACAGTAGTCAAGGCCTCACATTTCAGGTACCATTAAACCAATGAAACTAAGCGAATGTAAAGAAAATTTAATACCGTACCATTAAACCAATGAAGCTAAGCGAATGTAAAGAAAATTTAATACCTTGGCCATTTCCATACATGATAGTAGATCACCATGAGGTGCTTTTAGTACCTGGATTACAGAACAATCTATCAAAATAATAATAAGATCCACTATAGTAAACTTGGGGAAATGACTTTCCAGTAAACACATCTTAATATATTCATTAAGTATATGTGTAAATTACACTTGTTGCACTTGTTTCCAATCAACCAAGTGCAGGTCTGTTTACATACATGAGAATGAATACCATCATAATTTCATATCATTCTTCTGGTGAAATTACAAGTGAGTGAACAAACTGAGCATTTTGATATGTAGACACACAATAAAAGTTTGGTTCAATCCATAAACTAATGAGGAACCATGACAATTCAACCTTGTAAGTAAGAGTTTATGATCATAAATAAACCTTACAACTAGAACATGCTGCATTAAACTGTTAAACCTTACAACTGGAAGCGGAAGGCTCTTAAAGTACTGGGAAGCTCACTTTTTGCCTACAGGGTGAATGCAAATAAAAGATAACCATCCATTAATATAAATACCACAGACACAGACCCAGCAGAACTATCATATATTAAAATAACGCATCAAATCTGCAGTATAGAATTCATGTGCATTTGTTACATGAGTATATTACCAATTACATAAGTTCCTTCATTTGCCTTTTGACTATTACCTACTGCTGAATTAATTACAAGATTTGTTAGTTGTTGATGGACAAATATCATTCATATCATAACAACTATAAAACAGGAAAGAAGCACCACACCATATCAATTATCAAATCAAACACAGAACATTCAATGATTCTATGTAAAAATGTTAATCCCAATTCCTATATCCCAGCAAGTACTGTCTTTATCAGTTCTATCTAGTTATCAGACCATATTTTAACGCTTACAAAATGATAAGTTGACGATGATGAGGGTAATATGTTGAGCTCTGCAAAAACAACCAACAGAAGTGCGAGTAAAATAACCATGCATAATGTCCAAACTGCAACACAGATAGACTTTATTCATAGTTAATGTCCAATACCATGCCAGCACCAAGGCAGGGTGTCTCCGGTGATACAGGGCTCATGCTATCCTCATTTAAACGCACTTCCAGCCAAATCTGAAATGCAAAAACTGAGGTCAAATTTGTTAGAGAAAGAATTACCTAAGCTATAGATGTGCTTCCTCTAATAGACATGACAATTAGATCCTCGAACGAAAAATAGTCATCCTACTCTCTTGGGATGTGTCAGTGACATCTTTTATGGATTTGAGAGAAATGACAAGTATGAATTGAAATAAACAAGAACTAATTCTTAAATGATAATACATTCATCATGGCATATTCACAGAATAATGTTTTGTTTCAATCTTGCAAAAAATTAGTATAATAGCATAAGTTCAAATAACACCCATTACCCATATATGACTTTAGTTACTTGTTAATGGAAATGTCGTGCAATGTATTAACACAGAAAGTAGGGTAAAGACTTGACCTTTCCATAGCGGAGAATTGCATTGCTACAATCTAACCGAACATTCTACCTTGAAATTAATTGGACAATCATTTTATGAAAACCATACGCATGATTCAAGAGTTCTCAGATATTGAACATAGAAAATATCAATTATCACTCATTGAGACCCTTACTTAACAAGAATAATGTAAATGGCATGTGAAGAGTATCACTATCAGAAATGGAAAAGAATCACAGAGCCATGTACCTTTACAACAGAAAGATAAGTATCTGAAAGACCAGTGTATTTTCCCACCATTGCAATTCCCATTAGGCTTCGGGACGAACTTCGAAGCATTAACACCAACTCCGGCTGCTCTACCACCGCCAGCGCTGGCGTTGAAAGAAGATGACGAAGGCAAATAGGAGGAAATGGAATTAATGTTTGTATCAGAGAAATAAAGGGCTGCCTCCATTTGTTTCCTTCGGATCGCTTACTTCTGGCCTCCTCTCCCAACACTCTTAGCAAACAACAAACAGTTTCCCTTCTCTGAACAAAAAGTTTACCGCCATTATTAGCAAAGAAAAAAGTTTACCTTAATCTAAGCTACGTCCCCATTTTTTTTTAATTTTTTTTAAATTAATTATGTATTTTTTATTTCATATATATTTTTTAAAATTTTTTAAAATTTTTTTTAATTTTTTCTTAAATTTTTTTACATTCTTCTTACTATTCATCCATAATTTTTTTTTTACTATTCATTTGTCACTTAAAAAATTTTATAACAAATATAAAAATATCTTAAAAAATTCTCAAAAAAATACATCATATAAAAAATAATTAACTAATTTAAAAAAAATTTAAAAAAATGTAAAAAAAATCTTTAAAATGTCCTACCACCCACACAGGCGGTAGGATAGCAAAGACCCAATATTAATAGCCAAAAAACAATAGTTTCCCTCCAAGCGTAATAGCCAAAAGAAAAACAAACATTTTGGTTCTAAAATACTGAAAATATTTATTTAATTTAGATTATTTAATAAATAAGTTTAGAAAACCAAGTATTAACCTTTAATAAAAATAAAAATTAAGGGTATCAATTAGAATCAACTCGGCTCGTTAGTGTCAACTCTGGGCAAGTTAAACCTTAACGAGTCAAATCAAAAAAGTATTTTTTTTTAAATTGTCTATAAAATTTAACTCGATTCTAATACTATAGGGAAACAGAACTAAATGGGCATTAACGAGTTGGCACATGAAAAAAAAATTTTAATTATTCATAATAAAATCAAATATAAAAGAACAATCACCCCCTTCTTCAATAAATATGTAAAAATTTCATACAAATAAATATATCATCCATATATCATAGAGTGAATCTCATAAGTATGTGCGTTAGTGTAGCTGTGCAGTGTTACTAAGTTACTGGCATTGCATTTATGGCTTTACGCGAATGGAAAGACAAAGTGGAACAGCAGCTAAATAATCCAAAGGTTATGGTTGGCTGCCGGGCTCGGACCTAATTAACACCTCTACTAAGGATGAAAGTCACACTAATATGTACAACTGATTTAAGTTTTGTTATTCTTTTATTGTTTTTAATTTTATTTATTGTCATTTTAATCTAAATCTTTAAATTATATATTTTAATTTTGTTTGGTTAATATAATATAATTTAAAATATTTAGTAACAATTAAAACATAAATCATGACATAGTCATATAAGTATTTTTATTCATATATTTTTCATTCTTTTTAATTTCACACCAATTATAGTAACCCCTAATGCATTTCATGTATTAATACTTATTAATAAAGTTGATCTCATTCAAGTTATGAGAATATTTATTAGAACCTTAAGGTTATACATTTATTTAAAGTATGAAACTAATTGCATAACATTTTATTCTTTATTATGGTATTAGTTTAATAATTGTTTTGATACAAGAGATGCATATTAGGTTAATGTCGTTAGTAAGAGTGACATCTACATTCATCTACATTAATGTATTGCTATTAGGTTCACACTTTAAATAAATTTATGCTCTCATTATTATAATAAATCTCATCACAATGTGAATGAGATCAACTAAGTTAATAATTATTAATAAAAATTAACAAAATATTATTAGTAAGATCAATAGTTCAATTGACACATTATAAGAATTACGTATTAATAAAGTTGATCATTAGCGGTTCAAATTATAACTATCATGTGAATTGTCATTGATTGGCAGACAAATACATAAAGTGTATTAATGTCTTAGGTAAGATTAAATTTGAGGTTCAAATGTTGGAATATACGATTGCATGGTACAAGCACAATACACTCACATTTATTCAATATAGTTGAACTAACTAAGCTATATCTTACATATCATGCATATGGTATTAGCATGAATAAATAATACTAAAATTACTTAAAAGTTACATGAAAGATGGTTTTTTCAAACATTTGTCACATTTATAATAACATCATTTCTTAATTAATAATTGGAAACATACACTATAACATCATATATCGTATATAGTGTCATTTTTTAAATACTAAACTAATATATTTAATATGTAACAAAAATATGATATAGCAATCATATCCTATATAATGTCGTTTCTTAAATAATTAGTTTGCACAATAACATCATACATAATTAATTCATAATTGGTATCAAATAAAAAATATGGACAATATTTGACTAAAAATATTTTCATGATAGTTTCATTGTTTCTATTTATATAGTAGAAGAATTTTTAAATAAATCGTTAAGGGAGACTAATTTTATTCATATTGTTCTTGGAAGGAAACTTTTTTTCTTCTGAAAATAATGGAGGGAAATTTTTTGGTTATTTGGTAATGTAACTATATAGTCATTCTCCCTTATAAAAAGAAGTTTACTGTAAACTCATCAAATCATACATTGCAAGACAACTTTAAACTATTGAGAACAAGTATTTTAAATCTATTATATCATTAACTTAATATAAAATAATATATATATTCAAACATTATGTTATGGCATTTTGTATGCTATCACCCTCACATGGGGTTAAAACATAACCGCCGTTATTTTTGTAAGATTTCACCATTAAATTTTATTTGTTCATTGATAAATTAGTATATTCAATCATTAGTAATAAAAATGAACATCTTTATAAAATGAGACACTTAGTATAATATTAACTTCATTTGAACAGTGACGTATAATATGTAATTTTTTTTTTCATGCTATAACCAAATGCATGATATGTAAAAAATAACTTATGTAGTTCAAATAGGTACATATAGTCAGAACAGAAGTAACCTTGCTCCTAGCCATAAAATCACCCTCCATATATAAGAAATGAGATGACAAAGGGATATAATATTTATCATCTATGAAAAGGGAAAATATCTCATAGTCACCTCACCCAACACCAAAACTGCTTAATGCAGCTTTTTGTTTAAACACTAATATACAAGATGGAGGCAAATAATCTGGAACCTTACATGTCAAATTCACATTGCTCAAGACAAGTTTATTCATGAAGTGAGGAAAATTAGGGGGGAGGGAGGGACCGGTTCCAATTACATGACGTAGTTGTTCAAATTATCCTTCAGCTTTTCATTATTTATGACCATATCTGATAACATATATGCCTCCTCTTGACCCAGGTTTTCTCATCATCTACTTCTCAAAGATGCCTTCATCTTATAGTTTCTTCACCTCTCTTCTTAGTCATAAAGTACATCACACTGACTATGGGGTCATAGAAGGTGCAGATATAAACTACTTCAGATGCTCATGGCAGAAACATAAAAGAAATGTAGTTGACACCACTTGGTACTTCCTAGAAAAAAATGACAGTCCTCTAATATTGCCAGAATCACTTGAATTTCCCAGATTTTGACCATCCAATATTGCCAGAATCACTTGTTTATTTCCTCCAAGTACTGCATCAAGGAGAAGGAGTCACCCATAAGAGATAAGCAAGAGCTCTAACTTAGTGAAAGAAGAATGAAAACAATTAGCTACAAAAAAGAAAAGGACAAATTCATATTACAATCGTTTGCTAGAGGACAATACATACAGCAAGAACCCATTAGAGGACAATAGATGCCAAAGGATTACAATGGCTTAGCAAAATAATCTCTTAGCCCCACAAAAACATCTTTCTCCTCTACAACATTTCTTCATTTCAAGTTCCCATAATTCTCAAAGTTCTAATATTTCTTGGAACTTATGGCAACTGCAAAAGTAAGCAGCAAATTATTTTGAGTAGTTTTAAATGTTAAGCTAAAGAACTAAACATGCAAGTTGCATATGATAGAATTACTTTAGCATATGATAGTGTCTTTTGCTTGCAGGGATTGGTGCAATTAACTGGAGCACAATGCTACAATATTCTACCAGAGTTTTACCCTTACAGCTTGTATAGTATAGACCTGTCTCTATGGGCTCATTCCCACATACAGCCCCCAATGGTTTCTTTAAGTATATTTCTTTTCTAGTCATTTAGAGGGATGAGGAAGCTCTATTGAGATTATTTTTTTCCCTTCTTATTTTATGTTTTATTCTTTTCTGCTTTGCTGCGTATATAGGAGGTTTTACTTTTTATCCTAAGTTTCAGGACAAAAAAATACATATATTTAATAAAGCGATAAATCTATGTTATTAAAGGAAATAAGGGAAAAAATGCAATAGTAGGACAGCAACTTAGAAAAAAATCTCAAACTAGACACAAGACCTTTTTAGGAATCTAATAAAGACCCAAGAAACCCCTTTAAAACTCCACATGGCATACTACATACAGCCATTACAATATATAGATATAAAAAAAGATACATATAGTTTAACCCCTTGTGATTTATGGCATTTTAAAAGGAAAGGTATTCATTGATGGGAATTACACAAGACAATATAATCTAAAATAATTAAGAACACAAATAGGGTTGGTATTCATTCATGGGAGACATAGTGGCTTGCGTTCAAGAAGCACCCAAATCACAATAATGCATTTTATAGTAAAGTAGTACACACAACCCCTGAAGCTGCACAATTTATAAGTCATGACCTCTCTAAACATTCCATTCAATTAGTGCCTTCCTAAATGTGATAGCAGAATCAAACTTCATTCCAACTTCCAGCTCAACCTTTCCCCTCATCATATATGTTTTCTCATTGAAATCTTGATACTTAGGAGGGCCATCTTCATCTGAAGTATCAATAACATCAACACTCCTACGGTTTTCACTATCAATGTGTATATTCTTCTTGACCTTATTAATGTCATGTATATCTTCCCTTTCTTCGTCTAAAATGATCTCAAAGTTTGACAATTCCTCACTATTAGAATCTGTATAAACCTCACCCTTACTAGCATCCAAACCACCCTCACCTCCAGTCTCCCCAGTTCCTACACCAGCACCCATAACAACACCTACAACACCCTCACCTACAGCCTCCTCATAAGAGATAAGCAAGAGCCTAGAAAGTTTAATGATTAATGACCCTTTTCTCAAAGGCATAATTCCAAAATTTTTAACAAACCTTATTGTTCACAAACCATAAGCCACCTCTTCAA
Source organism: Ceratonia siliqua (assembly GCA_034509205.1). Classification (NCBI taxonomy): domain Eukaryota; kingdom Viridiplantae; phylum Streptophyta; class Magnoliopsida; order Fabales; family Fabaceae; genus Ceratonia; species Ceratonia siliqua. The sequence continues at coordinate 7,785 of JASKGM010006185.1, forward strand.
ACCATATCCCTTCCCCTTTCATAAAATTGGATGATTGAAATTAAGCTATGACTTATCTAGATATAGGTGTATCCACCAATTGCAAATTTTAACAGAAGCCTCACATTAATATTTGCTTCAGCCAATTTTTCAATTTCCTTCTTCAATTAAAAAAAATTTGAGACTAATTTGGAATGAGTATAGCAAAACTATAATAGCAACATCTTAACAACAAGAAACTAACAATCAGGTTTAGAAATATAGTTGAAATGGAATGTTAATGTGAAACTATAATTTGGAATGTTAATGTGAAACTAACAATCGGATCTTAGCAAAACTATAATTTGGAATGACTGATTTGAAAGAAACCATAAAGGCAGAATTGATATCCGTTGGCTTGACCTACTACGAAAAAAGAAGAAACTAACAATCAGGTTTAGAAACCACATATTCGTCCAACAAGATCTGATTGGAAATATAAAAAAAGAAATTGCAAAAAGAGATTCAACCAACATACCCAGGCACAACTTCTTTCGAAATATGGTTGAAATCACATCATAGGTGACGACGAACCGTGCCGGTGCCGGTGAGTTCGCCAGAGCAAGCAGCACACAATCGCCAGAGCAAGAACGAGAGAGGGAGCCCCAAATATTTCCAGGGACCATTATGATCTAATGGTTGACATTTACTAGTTCTCCAACGAAAGGCCAGGATTGAATGGCGGTAATGGGGGTTGTAAGGGGATGGGATAGGATAGAAAAATCCATTTTAAAATACTTGTTTTTATTAATATATAAAACTCTATCTTTTCTATTTTTCCTACAAACTTGGATCTAGGAAAGTGCACCCTCTATTTTAAAGAATAAAGTTGTTGATGAAAAACTCAAGGGAAATAATTTCCATTATTTTCTATCAATTATTTACTTACGCTTTACTAAAATAGAGTGCACATTAAAGGAGTCAAATTCTGTAAACCCTGTCGTATTTGTTCTGTCATTCTGCTTCGCAAATATCGTCGTGAGTTGTAACCAATCCATTCACTTTCTCGACAAAATTATTGAACCCCTTTGTCTACTCTATAAATATCAGCATCTAAGAAAGATAATTAATTAGGCTTTGTTTTATTTTAAAAATTCTAGCGTTTAATTAATTTCAATCCATAAGTCTCACAGATGCAATTCTCCACAACTGGTGACCTTGTTGTGAGATAGTGAAAGCCCGTATTATTATAACAATTTGTGTTGTTTTAATTTGTTTTGGGGTTGATCTGACTAGGCCTATATATATAATTGGATTTGGATTGTTTCAAAAGCTTAAGGCTTCTGATTATCTGCTTTCATCTTTATTATAGTGGGTTGATATATATATATATATATATATATATATATATTGCTTTTTTTGATATTGTTTTCTTTTTTAAGTGTTAGGTGATGATGCAAAACCATATAGAGATATATGGTTCTGTTAAGATTGGTAGACACAAGGAGGAGGAAGATCTCATTAGCTAATTGACAGATGAGATTCTTGTGAAAATTTTGTCTCTCTTGTCAATCCATGAAGCTGGAAGGACCAGCATTCTCTCTGCCAAATGGAGATATCTGTGGCTATTTTTCTTCGGAACCTTAAACTTTGACGCTTCACATATTATAAATGTGAGGCAATTGAGTTTATACCCAGAAAATATTCATGATTATATAGATACCAATTTGGAATGGGAAAACGGTTACATTGGGTTGCCCTTGAGTCATCCATATTGGCAGAGTTTTGAAAATTCCTATCGAACCTACCAAAAGACTTATACAGATACATTGAGATTTCAGAGTTGGGTGAATAAAGTGTTGAGCTCACTAAAATCTTCAACAATAAAGGGACTAAAAATTTGTGTTGATTCAAGAAATGCCTGTGATGTTTACAGTTGGTTAAATTTGCCATTAAGAAGAAGGTTCAAGAGCTTGAGCTGGATTTAACCGTCTATGGTAGGCTGAACTACATCCCGTTAGAATGGTTTAGTAGTGCAAGCTTTAACTCCTTGCGAGTCCTCCATTTGAAGTACGTAGCAATTGATGGAGAATTTGTGGAGTGTCTTTTATCTTCTTGTCCATTTCTTGAGAGCTTAAGTATCATGGATTCGCATTGTCTGAAAAATCTCAAGGTTTCTAGTTCATCCCTCAAACATTTGGTTTTGTCAAACCCTAATAACTTACTACATAAAACCAGATATTGAATTCTACAAACTCTTGAAATCTCAGCTGAAAATCTCTTATCATTTGGATACTCAGGGCCAGAAATCAGGATTTCATTTAAAAGTGTCCCAAGTCTTGGAAATATCAATGGAAGGAAGGCACAAAAGTTTCCTTGAAGAAAGTTTTGTCTCATTAATATAAGTGCTTAAATTGGATTTGATATTAACCGGGTTAGTTTGCTTATAACTTTCCTTTATTTGGATTTTATTTATATTCTTTCATGTTTGCCTAATTTGGGTTAATAATTGTGTTGTTCACGGTGTAAAATTTTCAGAAATATTGGAAGGTTAATCTTCCCGAGTTCAGCAGTGTGAAGCATTTGGAACTATATATGTTCATGTTAATTATCAAGACTTCGGGTTCAATTATTGTATTTTATTGTTACAGGCTTCTCCTTCAGTGCATTTACTTAAACTCAAGGTACGAAATATTGTACTAACGCAAATCATTTTAGCTCTTGATCTTTTTTATCTTATAAGGTGATGGACTTGGTTAAAGTTTGCTCTGGAAGAAATTTATTTTTTTGAGCATGTGCTTCCATTTATTTTTGTCCAATGAAGATGCATTCCTGATGGTGGAATCAAAAGTTCTACTTACTATATAGGAATTTTTTCATACTAATTACAGCACAACAACTTACATTCTTAATAGACTTAATTTACAAAAAATATTTGATCCTACATGGACCCACCAATAAATAGGTGGTCCCACGCACGATTCAGGGGTTTTGTTATATTATAAGTATTACTTTTTATTGTTAACTCTACATTTTTGCATTGCCTATATTTGATGTGGCAGATTTTAGATTTGCATTCCTGGAGTGGAAAAGTAAAAAAATTGAAAATTGAAGATGAATATTCATGGCTAGAATGTTAGAGACAAAGAATATACAAGAAAACTTGCATGGACTTAGAACACCATATTACAAAATGTATGAAAAATAGTCATACCTGTCTTTGACATGTTTAAGTCTTGACAGAACTGAAGTTCTGATCTGGAACGGTCTTCCCTCCTATCTCTTCTGTGAGAAAGCTGATGGATGGCAGAAAGAAAGAAAAGCAGAAGGAAAGAGAAAAGTGCAGGCTCTCACTTTCTTACCTTCTTTGCTTCCTCTTCACTCACTTATATATAGGAGAAGGAGAGAGACCAAAATCCCAATAAACAATCCTGATAAACCCTTCCATCATGAGTTATTAGTATTGTGGAACCAATCACACTTAATAAGAATAATAAGGTGTATTAAATCCATCTCCCTGTATCCATAACAACCAGTCTTTATCAATCATTAAATATACAATTAGTGGCAGCCCATATTAAAATAATGCTAACATTCTCCCACTTGGGCAACACTAATTGC
>JASKGM010006186.1:0-11362 GCA_034509205.1 Ceratonia siliqua
AAAAATGCAAATTGTTCGTTATATCTAATTATTCTTTTAATGGTTTTATTACATGTAGATAGATGGCAAGTCGAGGACGAGGAAGAGGAAGAGGTACAGCCCGTGCTGGAGGCGCTAGTATAGTTGCATCTACCTCACAAACAGTCACCCCACATACTTCATCTAGTCCATCGATTCCCCATACGAGGTCTGTCCCCACCCATTCACCTACCCCACCTACCCAAGCTGTAGCCACAGACTCACATGATCAGCGCCCCTCATTCTCTAGAACCTCAGCTACCCATGCCACACCCTTTGATGCTGGACCTTTTGCGAGCCCAACTACCACGGCGCCTATATATGGGACTGTTGATCTAGTGGATGGGCGCACATGGATTAGGCTAATCAAAACCATTAGAGTAAGAGGCATTTTAAACTATGCAAACTTAATGGGTTCTAGTCAATTCATACTAATTGTGAATTTTGTTCTCATAATTTTTATGTCTACTTTTAGCTTTGAGCCAACTAGTGGTGTGTCAACTATCATATCTGACATCATCAGAAGCAAGTTTGAGGGACCATGGATTTAGTGGACCAACGTTCCTGAAGATGTCAGAGATATGTGATTTGAAGAGTTTAAGGTAAACTGGATTGTATTTATTTGATTTAAGAAAATATGTGCTAATATTATGATTCTTTCTACTTTAATGCTAATGTTTTAATTTACCTCAATGCAGAAGAAATATAAATGGCTCCCTACTAATGACAGGAAGGTTAGGAAACATTTCAATAGCAAGGGTGGAAAATGCATGAGAAATGCAATGCAGAGAGTAAGAGAGAAACAATACACCGGGTCCTAGATCCCTGCTGAAGTTAGAGAAGAAATGTTCAAGCAATAGGAGGATCCAAAGTTTAAGGCCATGAGTGAGCAAAATGGAAAAAATAGGCTTTGTGATGCCGGTGCCTCACTCCACACTGGTGGTTCTGTTTCTACATCAGAGCATAGGAGGAGACTGGTATTTACCATCAAAATAATTTTCATTTCTCTTTAAAGACTCTTAAATAATTAATTTTCCTCATTTGGTGTTTGAATGGAGATGATTGAATTACAGAGGGAGCCAACTCCATTTGAGCTCTTCACGCAGATTAAGTGGTGCAAGAAAAAAGATGTTTGGGTATTTGAAAAGGCTACACAATATGCTGTAAGTTTTCTTACATTTATTGTATCATTTATTTATTTCTCTTGTTGATGCAATTTTGCCAACCTAATTTCTTTACAGCTGGATTTATTTTTCAGGCAGAATTTACAAAGCAGAAGGAAGATATGAGCTCACAAGCGTCTGTAAAAGGGGGTACTAGTACTGCACATGAGCTATCTGCTGCATCTGAAAACCAACTATACTTGAATGTGGTTGGTGGAATCAATAAGAAGGGGCGGGTGTTTGGCCTTGGGAAGCAGGCAACTTATTATGCTGAGAGTTCTTCTGCTAATACTGATCAAGCTAGTTCCCTTTATGAGCTTCAGACCATGCGGCAAACAATCTCTCAATTATGCTTTGAGTTGCAGGAAAACAAGGAAACGGTGCGTAGCCAACAAGAGATGATGTATCTTCTCTTCCAGCACATTAGGATTACTCCTCCTGCTAAAGCCGGTTCATATCAATCCCTGGTTCCTACTCCAGCTCCTTAACCCTCTGTTGCAAGCGATTCACCTAGCAATCAGGACATAAGCAATGATTTAAACAATGATTACGATCAATAAACAATAATATTTGTTAACAACATTTATGTTTTCACGATTATTGTATATATTTAAATTATTTTTTAACTATATTAAATGCAGTATTTGATTTTCTTTCCTTTTAGGGCATTCAATTTTGATTGTTGAATAAATTTGATAGGAAGGGAACCTCTAAAAAATTATTGGTATACAAGGTTCAATTTTTTTAAAATTAGAGGGGGAGTTAGAGGCGGCCATAATACGCCTCAAAATAAGCCTCTAACACCATTTAAATTAAAGGCAAAAATAGAGGCGAGTTTTTTTCCGCCTCTTTTGCAATCTAGAAGTAGACATAAATTCCGCCTCTAAAGCCGCTTCTACCATTATAGGGGATATTAGAGGCGGATAATGTCCGCCTCTAAGCTCTTTATCAAGAACATTTTCCTCCCATTTAGAGGCAGATTTTATCCGCCTCTAATAGAGGCAGAATAAAATCCACCTCAAATAGCTTGCAATGCCTTATATGGATGCGGAAATATTTTCGCCTCTAAACCCGCCTCTAAACTGTTTGAGGCAGATTTTTCTCCTTTAAAGGCGAAAATATTCCACCTCCAAGTGGCTTTTTTTTTTTTTTGTAGTGTATCCAACCACTCTCTATAAATGAAGAACCTAATAACCCCACAAAATTACCATTCCAAATCTGCTATATTGTCATAAATTTATAGATTTCAGAGGAAGGATGATAAACAAATACTTACTAAAATAAAATGGTGTTGAACTCTAACTTACAACCACTAAAGAACTCCAAAACAACCCTAACTTTCTCCAAGAGGCACCGAATAGTAATAACAATGAGGAAAGAGGGGTATTGTGTGGCTGGAGTATTGGGGGTATTTTGCTGCTATATATATTAAGGAAAAAGGAAGAGATATCTTTTTTTTTTAAATTGACCAAAAGTTATCCCCTTTTTTTATTAATTTTTTTTTCAGAATTTTAAAATAAGTGGTTTCCATTTAAAATATTTAGGTATTACACCTAACCTTAATTATCCAAAGTTTTTTTAAAATAAGATTACGGGTTATTAATAAATTTTAATTTTTTTATTATGAATAAGTAAGAATATTTTTGAAAAGTTATCAAAAATTTCTAAAAATATTGTGATTGAACCAAACATAAAAGTGTAACATAAAAGAATATTTTAGGCAAACCAAATAGTTTTAATAATATTCCTAGGAATCACGTTCCCAAGAAAAAAAAATTTTATGTACGGACCAAACGACCCCTTAAAGAAATATATATATTGTCTATATACTCTTTTGGGAAAATTAGATAAATCTTTTTTTAGGATACAACAAAGCCTCTTAAAACTTTTCTCAAAAACCTGTCTTCGAAAATGAAAGGATTTTTATTTTAAAAGATTGAACAGCTACCACTTGAATAATTATCTCTTTTAAATCAAATTCAGATAACCGCTATCTTAAAGATGTATATTTTTAAAATGAAAAATAATTGTTTTTTTTAAATGAGTTGTAACTCAAAAATAATATAATTCTAAATATAAATATTATATTTAAACAATCTTTAGCTAGCTTTCTCATGTAGAATTTCAAGTCTCATTAAACATAACAAACTATATAACATTTATCTAAGGAGGTGTTTGGTATGGGTGGTATTTTTCATTCTTAAGAATTATGTTTTTTAGGAATTGTTATTCTCAAAAATGCTAAAAAATGCGTTTGGTTGTTAGTTGAAATATTTCATTCTCATATTTGGTTTAAGTACAATTTTTTTGGAAATGTTAAGACTTTTTACAAAAATACAAGTCAATTTATATAATTATATTATTTATTATTATTCTAATATTTGAATATAAATAATATTTATTTTATTAAATTTTATTAACTATTTTTTAAATATTAAATTTATAATAATTAATATAAGCTTCTTTATATATTACTTATTTGTCTATTTTATTTATTTATTTATTTTTATTTTTATATATAATTTATTTGTATTATAATAATTTTAATATAAATAATATTTATTTTATTAAACTTTATTAAATATTTTTAAAATATTTTGTAATTTATAATATTTATAATAACTAGAAAAATATATGTGCACGAGATATGGACAAACTAGACTTTTTAAATTTATAAAACTTTTTATATTCATGAGAATTTAAGAATACTATCATCCTTTATAAGAATATTTCAGTGGAAAAGTTAGCCAAAAATTATTTTTAAAAATTTTAATTTCTTAAGAATAATTTTTAAAAAATATGTATTAAATATGAGAATCTTCATTTTCTAACCTGAGATTCCCAAAAAATTAAAAAATAATCCCCTTACCAAACTTGATAGTTGTGGTCATTCACAAAAAGTGTCAATATATAAAAAAACCGAACTTGGGATTTTTAATGCCGTCTTGGTGGCCTAGCATGTAATTGTCTATGAAATATTACCACTGTATAGAATCAAGTGAAATACGTGCTTTTCGGAAATTATGGTATCATTTCAGAATTCATAAATGGTTTTGCTTCTTGTTCCTTCTTAATAAATTATTAATTTATAAGTTGTCAACAAGGAATCATTGGCATGGCTAGGACTGTTGTAACTCTTTGAAACAATGAGAGCTTAACTATAAATAAAAGATTGAGGTTGATAGCTTAGTGGTACTCAAATTGTCACCTGGTTGTGAGTTCAAATCCCAATCAGAGTCAAAGTAACCAAAAAGATTGAGCTTGATATTTGATATTACACAATATGACTTGTGCCTAATTAATTCTCATGGACTCAGCCCAATAGAACGTAATAGGCCCAAATGTGTAAGCGAACATAACAGGCCCAAATGTGTAAGCTCAGGAAGATAGCCTTTGAATGTGTATTTGTATCTCATCTTCATTGCCAACTGCTCTCTTTGCAGCAGAACCTATTTATAGTTGAAGATATGGACGTTGAGCTTCACTAGCCATTAAGAGCATGATTATTCTGCAACAAGCTTTATAGCTATATATAGCTTCAATTTTACAACTCATAGGTTCATGGCCGTCGATGTAGAGTTGATTCCTTCTTCTTTGATTTTGAATCCTCTATTTTTGAAGCTTTGTACGGTGCTTTTTGTTTTAGCAAAGGAGCTTATCTTCTGGTTTTACAAGCTACACAAGTAAACTTTAAATTGGCAAATAACTGTCTTGTCAATGAGTTACTTTATGAATAAAAAATAATATTTCATTTGGACTTTTTCAAAAAGGCTTATAGAAGGTGTATATATATTTTCAAACAAAACCAAACTAAAGCTTTTAATTTTAGCAGCTACTTCATTTCCTATAAATATTTCATTTCAAACCAGCAACAATACTTCAAACCAGCTACAGTGCTTTATTTTAGAAATATTATTTTATTAGCCTGTTCTACTTGCTCATTTATTACATTTTGTTCCTCACTCTTTTAAAAAACAATTCAATTTAGAAAATATTTATTTATAACTTTTCTTTTTTCTAGAAACATGCATTACTGTTATTTTTGATTGTAAGTTCATTTTCTATTTAATGCATTTATCTTTATGTGCCTTATACCTTATCCCATTTTTTTGGTTTCTCTTTATTAACTTTGACTTAATTGATCTAAACTTATAAGTTGGCTCATCAAAAGCATATTTCATATAATATTTTCTCAACATTATCCCCCTTTTTTATGATGACAACTAATTCCATAATATGCATAAATATCATGTCAAATGTAAGTTTTAAAAGTTTATAGAAACTCCCCCTTAATATGTGCATGGTCTTTCTTTGTCTTTCTTTCAAACTCCCCCTCAATTTGTGTGTTTCCTTCTGGTTGATCACTTTTCCACAAGGTAGCTTACCTTTTTGTTAATTGCCTTTTTATAACACAAAATTTTGCTTTCACTTCTAAACACTTCAATGTTAGTTCATCAGAGAAGCATATGTACAATAGGAAAATTCAGAACAAGAAATTACTTTTCTTTATCTCATTGTAAACATATTTAAAGAAGTGCATATTCCTTTCCCAATCCCTTTGACATACTTAGCATATTCAAGCTTATTGGCATATTATTACACTATCTCTCCCGCTTTAACATCATCGAAAATATTTGGGCATAAAAAGTAATATAACATCAAGAGATAATCATTCAAGAATATGATAAAGTTATAACATCCAGAAGATAAGTTACACATACCAAATGCAAATGTTCTAGATGTCAAAAAGATTATCTCAAAAATCATGAGAAGGTATTTTCTAAAGCAAGGATTTCAAGAGGTCTTGGCTTTAGCACTTATTAGAAACAGATTTCCTGGATGCCAAAACAAAAGAGATGGAAAGATATTTTCAAGAACAAAAGTTTCAAAGAGTTTTAGCTTGAACAAATTCAAAGAAAAATAGAGCAATAAGAATTTTTATCTTTTTCACAAACAAATTTCTTAGCCCAGTCAAACTTGAGAGTTGAAATTGATTTAGTACAATTGCAGTAGGTGCACAAATACGTGGAACATTGAGTATAAAAATTTCTTACTCGTTCTTAATTAAATTCCTCAATATCTCCGTTCTAGTCTTGATCTTCGTTGTGCAAGCATATAAATTCCTTTCTAGTTCAATACTTTAAATTGTCTAAACACCTTTTCTCTAAGAATGGTAGAGAGATATTGACTAACAAGCATATAGAGGCCAAATTCACTTTCTGTGCTTGTTCATACTCTACTTGTTCATTTGTAGCTAGCTCCATCTTAGTAGTGTTCTTAATATACTCAAGGAGGATATTTTCCTTCAAGTTGGATTCATATGAGTTCCTATATGGGACATTGCCATTCTTTATTTGATTCCAACACTAATGGCGAACAGGGGACAATGACCAATGGCGAATAGTGAAATGGGATTTGGAGAGTGGGATGATAGCTATTTAGGGGATTTGGGGGACGATTATTTAGAAATGGAGTTTACGGCGGGAGGGGAGAAGATAACCAGCATTTCTTATTAATTTTGTCAGTGAGAAATTTAAATTTTTGAAACTCTAATTTGCGCTGCTAAATCAAAATGGTGCTGTAATATCTAAGGAAATTTCTCATTGATTGGTCCGTGAGAAATTCAAATTCTAGCAACCCTAATTTGTACCGAAAATGGTACATTTCATTTCTTACGAATTTTGTCTGTGAGAAAATCAAATTTCAAAAATATCGAAACACACTACTTAAATGAAAAAGTGTGTTTCAATTCTTGCGAACTTTTTCATGGATTGTTCCATGAGAAACATTTCTCATAGACAACGTGTGTGAGACTATTTTCGCACCACATTCCTGCCATTTTGGCGCTTTTTTTGTCACGAATCTCCTAGCTTTCTCACAAAACTTTTTATTGGACACATGGACCGTGAAAAACTTTGTGAGAAAATTGCACAAAAATCCATCCAGCATGATATCCATGTGAAATATGCATGATTTCCATGAGAAATTCTCACAAATTTTTTGTCCGTGAGAAAATTGTTGATTTCTTGTAAGGAAGCTTGACGCTCATACAATGGGAATTAATTTTGCTTTTAAAAAAGAATAACATACTCTAACTTCCTTTCTAGTTTGTTGATCTTATACATATATCTACTCTATTTTTAAAACCTACACAAAAACCCAATTAAGTCATACCATTTACTTTTTTTTTTTTTTTTTCATTGACTAAATTAACCTTTTCTTTGTGACATCCTATCCTCAAATCCTATCCTCAAATATGACGGTATAGTTATTGCAACAACAAATTCTTATATACAAAATTATATATATGTATGTATGTATGTATGTATGTATGTATGCCATCAGGGGTTGGTTCATTTAGTTAGTATCGAAGCACTTTGCTTGGAATGTTTAAATTCAATTCCTGGTGACAGCATTCCCTCATGGTAAGCAATATGTAAGTACCACTGTAAATCCTTACTGAGGTTTGTGCAGGGCATCCCCTAGCCTTACAATGGGATAGTTTTCCCTCCCCTTAAACCATTTTTTTTTACCAAAAATAATTTTATATACATATGCATGCTCGAAAATTAATTTAGGATTACTTTTATTTGTATTTTTTATAATATTATATTTTAAATTAGTATTTCATGAAATTTTTTAAATTTCAAATAATATTATAATAATGTTTTATACTAATATAAAAAAAATTTATACCACACTGTTAATTTTAAAATATAATAATTTTGAAAATATTTTATCAGGGTATAATCATAAAACACTCTAAGTTGTTGTATATAATGTATTCAACATTTTTTTATATTACAATGTCTATTATATCATGCGACAATAAAATCCCAGCTTTACATAGGAAAAAGAAATAAAAAATTGAGGATAATTAATTTAATTCTAAATGGGTTTATTTCCACATGAAGTTAAAATAAAGAATTTTAGATAAATAATAAATTTGTTGCAAGAACTTCAAACTAGCATTGCATGAGCATATGACACAAAAATATGATACCGAAAATTCATGAAAGAGGAATGCTCTTTTCACAAAAATGAATTCTCCCAAAATTTATAAAAGGTTTTTCTAGTCAATTATTATGTAATGGGATAAGATGAGTGTTGATAATCACTAAAAAACTTTTGTAAAATTTGTAAGAATTAATTTTTGTGAGAGTCAGAGCACATAACCAAAATTTTCTTATTAATACTCTAATTTTATGTATTCTAAAATATTTTTTTTAATTTTACTTATATATAAAACTTTAATTAACACTCAATAAAAAAATTTAAATTGAAAGTTATTTTTAATAATAAATTATTTTTTTCACAAAAATATAAAATAAATATTGTATCTTATGTAAAAAGACAATTGCTTGTGATTATAAAATTATTCATTATATGTGATGAACCCATTAACTAACAATGCACTAAATAATTTATTAATGATAATTTTGGATTTTTATATAAATAATTAAAAGTTAACCGTTGACTAACTATTGTTATTTAAATTGGAGTACTTATGTTTAACTTGTTCTAAAAATATAAGGGGGATTTGTGTAGGTTTTATAAATAAAACGAAAGTATGTATAAGACCAACAAAATATAAGAAAAGTTAGAGTTTTTTACTTTTCAAAAAATGGAAGTCATTTTCTACTCTAAAGTTGCTATTTTTTTTAATGTTCTATTGATCAATTTTTCATATGAACGAACAACAAATTTTTTTTTGTAAATTCGCTTTTCAGAAATAATACCCTCAGCGTTCATGCAATTAGGATGGTGCTTAAATTCTAAAACTATAATTCTAGTCAATTCCCGTACCCAATTTCAGAAGCGAGTTTGAGAATTGAAAACTCTTACAGCCAATAATTCCATATTACATTACCGAATGAAGGACAGTTTAAAAATTAATCTATTAATTGACTTTTTGGGGTCATGATAACTCATGAGCCACCGACTTGGACCCATGTGTGCATCGTTTGTTTAAGTTGTTAACATCTTGTGCCTAACAACACAATATCTATGTACTATTTGAAAATGTATTTAGACCCGTTTGGATTACATTCTCCTCCCAATGTTTTATTTTGTCCGTCACATAATTCCTTTTGCAAGAAAATGAAACGTTTGTGTCTCCTCTCTCGAGGGAAAAAAATGTGAAGAATGAGAAATTAAAATTAAAGGAGAATATCAATTTTGTAACTTCTCTTATCAGGAGAATGATATCTATTTTTCTTCCACGATTTTGTCCATATGCAAGATTGGTCAACCAAGGTTCTCATCACGCTGCGATTGTCGCTCAAGGCTAGTTCTCTCTTGCTGGGTCTCTCGCTCTCACCTAATCTTTCCATCTTCTTGCCATTCAAGCTCACTGTCACCTCACATAAATATTGTCACGCCCCATTTTAGGACATGTGACCAGTGTAGAAAATCATTCTTTGGGTAATTACCTACCAGCCTAAAATACGCATGTAATAAATATCAATTACACTCATCTTTAAATGAATAATAAAAGTTCAATATACTTTCATAAAAATTCCTAAGTCATTAATTTAATAAAAATTTCAGTAGAGTTTCCCCTGAAATATGAACTATCTCAGGGTACAAATTTGTAAAAAATATAAGGTGGACAGGCCAACCATCAATCAGAAGCCTCAGTGGCTTGACAGAAAACAATAAATGGTCCATCATGGACTGTATATCTAAATTACATATAATTATGCAAATGTAACTACAGACCATGAGATAAACTAAAATGCAAATAAATCATATTCAACATCTGTCCACAATTCCTCAAGTGTACTCCAATACTACTACTCAGGGTAATGCCTACCAATCCAATCAGCTGGTTCAAAGGGTGCAGGCAGAACTGAAGGAAATTCACTAGTAACCTGATCTGAAAATGTTAAAATTTGAGGGATGAGTCCACCAACTCAGTGAATGAAAACAAACTTATCAATTGATACATGAACTCCCAGGTGTAAGTGCATTACCAGTTAAATCATATGAAACTTCGTTCAGTATTTAGGGATTTTATTTTGATATAATATGCAGCTAATGCACCCTGCATCTGGGAAGTAAAATAAATTATATTTTCACAGTCATATCATAATGATACTTAATAATATGAAGTTAAAGAGTGGTTGTGTTTAGAAAATATTTCAATAAAGAAAATTGTAAATTCCTAGGATCCATAACAATTTCAGGGGAGAACCCAAACTGAAAAAATAGTATTCCCGCTCTAGAATATAAAACTCAACTAGAGGGTAACCCGATCCTCACCTTCAGGAACTGCACTCACCGAAGGGAAATATCAAATTTCCTATTTCCTTCCGGACCATTCTCATCCAGAGAAAACCATTCATAACAAAACTCCATCTTCTGTCAGGAACTGCACTCACTGACAGAAGTACCCTTTATCAGGTACTACCCTCACTGATAAAGATTGTGACCTAGGTGCACCTAATAGTTCTACAATCACTCTACTATGGATCCCAGAATACAATTCTAAATTTCTTTCACAAATTTCATACCACTCAAGCTTTCCCATAATCATTATGAGAAACAATTTATACAATGGAACATAATAATCAATTATCATATATATATATATATATATATATATATATATATATATCACTTTTCTCAAAAATCACTTCCAAATCATACTTAAATAAAGTCATTGAACCACAGTTAAAATTTAGCAATTCAGGGATCAAGAGGTAAGTAAGAATCCACTCACTATCAGATTAGGAGCTTAATACTCAATCCCCAAACCAACCTCCTTGTGTTACTGAGTTGAGTCTGAAGAAGTCTGTTACAATACTCCTATATAATAATTAAACAGAGGCTCTTTAGCTATCCTAGACTTCAATCAAGCATTAATTACAACTTAAGAATGTAAATTTCTTATTTCGTTTCTCATTTCATCATTTTTAACTCAGGTTAGAATTTACAATTTAGAGGTTGTTAGAAAAATGTTGTTACAGTCTGAAATATTCGTTTAAGGAGACAACAACCCAAATAACCCCAACGAAAGCATAATTTTTCTGGACCAAGGAACCTTGAATATAGATACAGCACAACTCCTATAGATTCCCAAACATGCCTAAATCATTCACTAGTACCAATTCTTATGCCAAAAAGGAACTTACATGATGAACCCAATATAAAGGAAATTTGAAAGCCAATACCCCAAG
>JASKGM010006187.1:0-43373 GCA_034509205.1 Ceratonia siliqua
TTAGAATCCTTTATAATTGAAAAAAATATATTATTTAAACTTATTCGAAACGTTTCTTAAAAAATCATTCGTTTCCATAAAATTTTTAAAATGTTTTGAAACGTTTCCGTTTTCTGAATAACCAAAACGGTACCTCGAAATGAAATTTAATACCTTGATTAAGGTCAATGCCTTTATCCAATAAAATACTGCAACTGGGACCCACCCTTCCCTCACCTGTGAAAGATTAATACGTGACAACAACGAATAAATTATTCGTAAAATATATTTATAAAATTATCAATTTAATTTTAAATTTAATTAAATTATTATACCTAAAATATTATTTAAGAACATTTAAATTTATTTATTATTGATTATAAAATTTGTTATTAATAATAAAAATAATTAAATTATTTAATTTGTTTTTATCTATTCTTTTATAATAATAATATTAAGAAAAAAAATAAATAAATTATCTAAGTTTCACACATTTTTTAAAAATATTTTAAAAGTATAAATAATTTAATTAAGGTTAAATTTAATATTTAACTAAGTTGTAATATTTTTTTAACTTTAAATAATTTATATATATATTTTTATAATAAAAATTATGATTGTATAATTAAAATATCAAAAATAATTTTTTTTTATCTCTTTTACTTTTTCTATTACCTCCTATACTATCCTAAGCCCAACAAACACTTGACAATATGAAAATTTGTAGAAGATTGAAGCAAAAAAGGAGAAGGTGAGTGTAATAATTTGTTTTATTAGAAATTGTATTTTAGTTGTATATATTTTACAGCTTGTGATTATTTTTTTAAAAAAATAATATAATTTGTATGCTACTTTTCTTATCCCTTATTCATATTTATTATTTTAATTATCTATTATCTATTATATATCATTATTATTATTTTTGGTGTACATTATTATTTTTAAAATGACCCAAAGAAAATATCCGGGTACACCATGGGTTTAGATGATTGATAATTTTATGGGCCAAGTTGTGGGCTACGTGTAGGTCTTGGAGGCCTACATTTGCCCAGAAAGCCCAAAAGGTAACAATGCGGATTAACGCCGCGCCCAAATAATTAGTGTTATTTAAAATATTAGCTCCATATTTTATGACATAGCTTTCTAATTTTAATTGTAATTTGTTAAGACAAATAATTTGGATCAGATTGATGGGATCAATTCTAAAAAGTATGAAACCATTTTTTATTGTGGACAAGAGGACTTGGTAATAGAAATAAGATGGTTTTAAGAATCCTTGCAATGTACTGTATCAATTAATAATTAAAATTAATAAAAAAATAATGAAGTAAAATAGTAATTAATAATTTAAATATTAACAAAATATAATAATTTAATTTATGAATTAATAAATAATATTACTTATAGTATTGGATATAATATTATCTTTTATCATAAATTAAAATTTTTAAATCTATTTTACTTCGTATTCTTGATAATTAAAGTTAAGATAATAGCTTTATTTTTTATTAAATAAAGATATATTATTGAAACAAATATAATTTTTTAAATGTTAGTCATTTGTAAAACTTATTATATAAATATAAATAATGAGAATATAAAAATTACATATTATAATTTACATTAAAAATATAAATTGGACTGTATTATAGTCTCAATAGAGATTATTTTAACACCCAAATTACATACCTAATTTTTTTTTATATACAGATTCATCCAATAACCACAAATATTGAGACTTAGATATAGTACAAACAAATTGAAATAAATTATTAAACATTATAATTTGAAAATAAATTGAATTAAACTAAAGAAAATAACAACAAATATACATTATGACAACAACATAATTTTAAATTAATAAATGAAAATAAAATAAAATAAAAGGGGTTTTGATCTTTTGTTCTCTCATTCGCTTATAATTGCCGCCATCTCTCTCCACAAACTAACAAACTTCTCTCTTTCTTTATTTTTTCTTTTTTAAACAAAAAAAAATTCTTCAAATTTATCATTTGTGAAAAATTTTAATGACACTTTTAAAGCTTTTTAGTCATTATGTATATTTTTCTTAGTAAACGAAAGAGCTTTTTCTATCAACCTGCCTTTAATCAAGATTTTTAAAATATTTCTTTTATGTGGTATAGGAATCTTATGAACAGAGAGAGAATATAACAAAGGATGATTCTTTCCTCTTTTTTGAACTTTCTATGCCTGATGATTAAAGCTGCACATTATTGAAAGGACATCATTATATTAAAAAGTACAAGCACATTTTTTAGCTACAATTCGAACAAGATTTTTCTTGTATTCCAGCAAGATTTTGCATGCACATTGCGAGACAGAGGAGAGATATAGAGATATAAATATGATACAGCTGAGAGTCCAAAAAGGACAACACAAAATGCTCACTTTTCTTCACCTTCTTCATTAGTTCTCTTTCTCAATTTGCCCTCAATGGTCCCCAGATCCAACTGTATGAAATAGAAATATCCTCGAGGATAAGTAAAAAGCCTTTGGCAGCATCCAGCAGCAAGTATAATATCCACATAAGAACCCACTACATCTTACAAAGCAAAGTGCTACTGCTATCTAGATTGGAATTGGATATATGGTACTGTCATTACCCTACTTGGAAGGCAAGCCAGCGTCCACTGGGTCCAGTCACTACTCCACTGTGGATAGGACTAAAAAGAGAGTCAGAGAAACGCACCAAAAGGACATGAAAGGTTAAGGGTGACCTACTTGTATGTTGCCTCCATTTTCTTCCACTATGCTAACTTACAGCTAGTTAGCTAATAAACAAGGATCTTTTCTCTTTCCTGAGGGGCATCCTTCAGCTACATTTATATTCCTCCTTCCTGTGCGGATTGTACTTTCGACTGGGTCATGATCATCTGCAGACCCCAACTATATATAAATTATATTTTAGTACGTGCACTTCTGTATAATATTATATAACCAAAATTTCATTGTTCTTGAATCATCACAGAAAAGAATGCAATTGAAGGAGCTAAAAAAAAATTCACTGGCTTGGCCTCAAGATTAGTGTAGCTTTTGTCTTTGCTTGAACGATCGATTAGAAGGGCTTTTTTATTTTGGTTTTAGTCAAGAAAGAGAAGTAAAGTGAGTAGTTTTTTTTTTTCATCCTTTCACACATATAGTTCCGAATCCACACGACATTTGCCTCCTTTATTAACAGATACATTAAGTTCCTGGTTACAGCTAGTTAGCTGAGTTCCTTGGTTGCCTTGGGGACTTTGTCTTAGTTTGTCACTTAGCCATTGTCAGCAACACTAATAGTTGTTAGTTGGTATTTAGTTGTTGACCTCAGTTTTTGTAAGCAGTCAGTACATCATGTGGTTCTCTTTTAATTCCTTCTTTCTCGCCTAAATTCCAGTTGCTATGTAATAGTATTTAGTCTGGCTTTTTGAATGAGAAGGCATGAAAATAATTATCCCCAAACTTCTCTCTATTCTGCTTCTTTCTCTCTTCAACCCCTCTTATTCCCAGCATCACCAAAAATTATCCACAACATTTGGTATCAGAGCCCATGGATACTTGCGGGAAATCAAATGTTGAGTTCCAAAATGAGGTTCACGAAATGCTAGCTAAGCATGAATTAAGCTTTGACCAGATGAATGCCAACTTTGTGATGATGTTAACAAGGATTCAAGCCTTAGATGCGAGAATGAACCACACCGACATCAAACCCTTCTCTTTCGAAGAAAAAGCTCCCTCTTCGAGTGTTAGACCACGCACAAACCATGAAGGAAACAACCATCATTTGAATATGTCATTTCCAAAATTTAACGGAGAAGACCCAACTAGCTGGCTCTACAAAGCTGAGTAATATTTTGTCTTCAAAGACGTGCCTCCTGACTAGCAAGTTAAAATCAATTTAGAAAGGATGGCTCTTCAATGACATTAATGGGTGGCGAAGCTTTGGGGACCACTGACTTGGGAGGAGTTATCCAAGGTAGTGCTGCGACGTTTTGGGCCAACAGATTATGAGAACCCCTCGGAGGCCTTTAGTCATCTCAAACATACTATTGCAGTGGCTACCTACCAAAAGGCATTCAAGCAACTATCACATCGAGTTGATGGGTTACCCGAGAGCTTCTTAACCAACCACTTCATCACTAGGTTAAAGGATGAGGTTCGCTTGGATATTAAGATCAAGCAGCCTCGAATGCTGGCCAATGCCATGGGAGTTGCTAGATTAATTGAGGACAGAAGTCAGTTACTAAGAAAGTCTAACCATAACCCTCGGCTTATGTTGGCAACAGCAATGACAAAGATGAACCCAACCCCGGCTTCAGGAGTATTGGGTCCACCACCAAACCAAAAGAATAATAATTAGAATAGCAACTTCCTAAGAATCACGAGTCAGGAAGCAAAGGAAAGCCAGGAGAAAGGCCTCTATTACTATTGTGACAAAAAATTTGTCCTCGACCATCGGTGCGAAAAACCATAACTATATATGATAAAAGATGAATACTCGGCCGAAATAGGGTAAGATATCCTAGTCCAAAATGAAGAAGATGAGAGTAAGCAAACACCGAAGGTTTCATTCTAGGCTATCATAGGAATTGACCATCCCCAAACTATGCGCGTCATTGGGAAATTAAGAAGCAAAGATGTCATGTTATTGGTGGATAACATAAGTACACATAACTTCATTGACCAAAAATTGGTGGGCAGGTATCAGGTCCCTGTGATACATGATCACAAGCTCGAAGTGACATTTGCCAACTGTGAAAAAATTCAGTGTGCCGGGTTATGCAGTGACTTAACAGTCTATATTCAAGAGGTTCGAATCGCTACTAATTACTATGTTCTGCCGGTAGCAGCCTTTCAACTTGTTTTGGGAGTACAGTGGCTTCAAATGCTTGGTCCAGTGGAGCACGATTACAAGAATCTCACCATGACCTTTAAGATTAAAGATATAACATATACCTTCCAAGGAAGGAGGCCCTCTGTGATTAACACCTTATTGAATAGAGAACTCTCAAACCTTCAAGGAACTACTTACTGCCTTCATATAAGCCCCTGTGACCCTGAACAAACCAAGGACAAGCCCCTTCCAGACGTTGCCCAACTCTTGGAAAAGTTCGCACAAATTTTTGAACAAAATGCAGGTCAACCTCCCAAAAGATGTCATGACCACCATATTTTTCTGAAACAAAACTCTGAACCCATCAGAGTAACGCCTTATAGGTACCCGCATTACCAGAAGGAAACCATCGAGAAGTTAGTGACAGAACTTCTCTAATCTGGACCAGTGAAACCAAGTCAGAGCCCAATTTCTTCCCTGGTTTTATTGGAGAAAAGTCAAACGACGAATAGAGGCTCTACATTGACTATATCTCAATAGTGTAATGATCAAGGACAAATATCTAATACTAGTCATCGATGAGTTCTTCGATGAACTTCACGGGGTGAAATTTTTTTCGAAACTTAATCTCAGGGTAGGATATCACCAGATAAGAGTCCAAGAATTTGACATCTCTAAAACTGCCTTTCAAACACACTCCAAGAACCTCGAATTCCCAGTGATGCCTTTCAACCTCACCAATGCTCCGAAAACGTTTCAGCGCTTCATGAAAGACATCTTTAAACCATATCTCAAGCGCTTTATTCTCGTTTTTTTGAATGATATACTGTTTTACTCACATTCATGGCAAGATCACTTGCAACACTTGAGGTAGATGGTGACTATCTTATAAGACAATAATATAATTGCTAAGAAATCTAAGTGTCAGTTTGGAGTGCGACATGTCAACTACCTCAACCACGTCATCTCAAAAGCAGGTGTGGCAGTAAACCCATCCAAAGTCAAGGTAGTCATTGAATGGTCGAGGTCCACCACAGTCAGAGGAGTACGTGGATTCTTGATATTGGCAAGTTACTACCAAAAGTTTATTAAGGACTTTGGCAAGATTGCAACTTCATTGCATTGCATGGTGTCAAAGGAAGGATTAAGGTCGAACAATGAGGCCGAGCTCGTCTTCCTTCGCCTAAAGGAAGCTCTAACATCGTCTCCGGTTATGTGACTCCTTTATTTCAGTCAATAATTTGAAATTGAATGTGATACTGGCTGGAACGAAATATGGGCAATCCTGATGCAATCCATGAAACCCATGGCATTCTTTGACGAAAGCTTAAAAAAATCCACACTGTCACTCTCCACTTATGAGAAAGAAATGCTCGTCGTCGTTATCCACACTGTCACTCTCCACTTATGAGAAAGAAATGCTCGCCGTCGTTAAGTCTGTGAGGAAGTGGAGCCCGTATTTGCTTAGTAAGCCATTCATTGTCTATACTAATCACTGGAGTTTGAAATACTTGTTAGAGCAGCGTATAACAATGCCCACTCAGGCTCGTTGGCTTCTTAAATTAATGGGGTATGATTATGTGATCGAGTATAAGCGGGGGTTTAAGAACAAAGGGGCTGATGCTCTGTCTAGAGTGACAGTCACCATAGCCAAAGCTAATTAGTGGTAAACCTTGCAGACAGAAGTTCAAACTAATCCTTTTTATAGCGAAATGGCCAAGTCAAATGTTAATTCCCTTCTAAGCCAACGTGATGGTATTTAGTTTAAAAATAATAGCGTATTATTAAGCCTTTCATTTCCCTTGCTCCACGAAATCATTGCTAAATGACATTCCTCTCCTACAGCAGGACTTTTTGGCTTCCAAAACACCCTATCTCGCATCAAACGAGATTTTACTTGGCCACAAATGCAATGAACATTTAAGGAATTTGTGCAACATTTTAACACATACCAGTGTTACAGATCAGATAGCATGAAACTCTCAGGGCTATTACAACCACTGCCAATTCCTAACCAGGTTTAGAGTGAGGTGTCTATGGATTTTGTGGAGGGCTGCCTTTATCGAATGGATACTCTGTCATCATGGTTATAGTTGATCAATTGTTAAAGTAAACACATTTTATGCCCTTGAAACATTCATATACAGCATCATCCATGGCAAAAGAATTCATTGCTGAGGTAGCCAGGTTGTATGTCATTCCTACTTCTATAGTCAGTGATCGAGATAGGGTTTTCCTCAGTAACTTCAGGCAAACTCTATTCAAATTACAAGGAAATAAGCTCTGCATGAG
This sequence comes from Ceratonia siliqua, assembly GCA_034509205.1. NCBI lineage: Eukaryota > Viridiplantae > Streptophyta > Magnoliopsida > Fabales > Fabaceae > Ceratonia > Ceratonia siliqua. The sequence continues at coordinate 7,106 of JASKGM010006187.1, forward strand.
GTCGAACTATCACTCCTAAAGTGATAGGTAAACAGAGGTGGTGAACTGTACCTTAAAGCAATACTTGCGATGTTACATTGGTGAACAACCAAGAAAATAAGTTGAGTGGCTTCCCTGGACTGAATTTAGTTACAACACAACAAAGCATTCAACAATAAAGATAGCTCAATTTCAAGTTGTGAATGGCCACCCTCCACCCAACCTTTGCACTTACACATTAGGAACCTCTCGAGTATAAGCTGTAGATGACCACTTGCGTTATCGTGACACTTAACTGCGATAGCTACACAAGAATTTAGGAAAGGCTCAGGATAAAATAAAGTCATAGGTTAACCTAAAAAGATGCGAGGTCGAATACACTGTGGGAGACTAGGTACACCTTAAACTACAACCTTATAGATAGAAGACTGTGGCAATTCGCGCCAATATGAAGCTAGCCTTTCATTTTTTTAGGCCATATGAAATTATTGAACGAATTAGCAGTGGCTTACCATTTAGCTTTGCCCTAGGACTCCCAAATGCATGTTAGTTTACTGAAGAAATATATAGGGCCTTTACCCCCAATGTCGTCAACTTCAATTCCTTGCCCTAAAGTTAACCTGAATAAACTTACAGCCGAAGGCGTTTTGGATCGCCACCTCATTAGCAAAGGAGAGTATTGGCCCAAACCTGAAGTTTCATTAAATGGAAAGGCCAAACGATAAAGAAAGCTACTTAGGAAAAAGAATGGCGTTTCAAACGTATCTTAGTTTTTTCCTTAAGGATAAGGAAACTAAAAGGGGAAGGCATTGATACATTTTGTTCCTGGTTATAGCTAGTTAGCTGAGTTCCTTGGTTGCCTTAGGGACTTAGTCTTATTTTGTGTCACTTAGCTGTTGTCAGCAATAGTAATAGTTGTTAGTTGGTATTTAGTTGTTGACCTCAGTTTTTGTAAGTTGTCAATACAACATGAGGTTGTCTTTTAATTCCTTCTTTCTCCCCTAAATTATAGTTTTTGTAAGTTGTCAATACAACATGAGGTTGTCTTTTAATTCTTTCTTTCTCGCCTAAATTCTAGTTGCTATGTAATAGTATTTAGTCTGGCTTTTTGAATAAGAAGGCATGAAAAGAATTATCCCCAAATTTCTTTTTTTTCTCTATCTCCTACTTCTTTCTTTCTTCAACCCCTCTTATTCCCAGCCTCACCAAAAATTATCCACAACATTAACTTCATTGTCAGTTACCCATGTCAATGAGATTTTGCTTTTACTTTTTACATGTTAATATGCTTATGGTTTAGTAAGCAAAAGACTTTGAAAGAAAAGACAGAAGGCGAGAGAGAGATATAACGAGCTGATTAATTAGGAAGATGAGATTGCACTTTTAGTGAGACTAACTGTATAATAGCTTTTGTTTAGGTTTAAAAAAACACTTTTGGGATTGAAGTGATCTTTGACACTATTATATAAAGGATAGGATGAGATAGAAGCACTAAAGTTATGTGCAGTGCTCGAGTTAAGAAGCAAGCCAACACTAATGGCTAGGCAGCCGGATCAAAGATAGAAATAAGGTTGAAAAAGGAACGAAAGGATAAGCATGTGCTCTCATCTCTCATGATTAATATTGGCTACTACTTTATCAAAAGAATTTAGGAAGTGATATTAATTTATATGCTTTTAAAATTTTCACTTTAGGGATATTCTATTGGGGTTAGCACCATGAAGATATTTTGTAGATAATAGTATTAATCTAGTTCCAACTTCCAAGCAATCTTTGATGAGACCTACTGAATTCCACTTAGTTTGTTCATCTTGTCTAGTCAGGTTTGCTAGTGCAGGGTAATAGCTTAGTGGAAGCATCATTGATATTAATGGGCTCAATAGCTAAAGTGTTGATATGAACTTACATGGACTTTCACTAGTTTTTTTATTTGGGATTCTATTAGTGACTCTGCATAAGAGGGAAGTTTGTGAGTGGTTTTTTGGAAGGAGGAAGAGGATAGAAATGAAGTGGTTTTAGGTCAAATACAGATGAAGCTGGGCTTTGAAAGAAGTAATTTAAAATCCACACGACATATCTTCGAGGATGGTGACCCTCTACGTTGCCATCAATATTCACAACTACTTAAATAGCTATCAGATACTAGATTTAAATGCAGTTCTTGTCGGCGCCCTCCCTTTGCTTTTGCTTCTTCACCTACGTTTTATTTAATTAACAAAAGCGTGATCAAAGCCACCAATGAAGTATGCCTTGTAACTAGCTCGTACCTTAGCAAAGGCAAAATGCCTCAATATAATGTGTTAAATGAGAAGCCTTCTATGCTTATCATCCCATCCTTTATATAGTAAGTGCTAAACAACTTCTATTGGAGCTAAGTTCAAACTCCGAGCCTCCTTTGACAATCGCCTTTGGATCTTACTTTTAATTGTTGTGATATTAATAGTTAATTTTTCTTAAACTACAACTTTAAAATTTAAATAAAAAAATGAATTTTACTTATTAATGTAAGTAAAAGCATATTCAGTTATTTAAAGAGGAAACTTAAATGTTTTTAAAATTTTTGATAATTTTTTAAATTCATATATATTTAATTAAAAATATAAAAATAATTAACTCATGCTAAATATGGAAATATGTAATGCTTTAAGGCTTAGGCCTCCCCTACCTCCCTTTATAATATATAAAGATATGTAATCCTGGCTAATTTCTTGAGTATTATATGTTAAACACACTTTACCAGAGGTACAAATATATATAAGATGAAAATTTTTCTTAAAATGTTAGCATAAGAAGGATAATCCTTATCCATTAATAAATTACTATTTTTGATTCCATCACCATTACAATATTTAGAAGTTAATCTTGCAATTATGGATAAGAAATATCATAAAACATAAGGATCCATTTATTTTGGTGATTAAAATAAAAATTAAGGATGTCAATTAGGGTTGACTCGTTAGGCCCGACTTGACAGGCTAACCTCAATTATTGGTGGATTAAGAGCCAAAAAAACATACCCTAAAAAATTAAAGTCATTTTTGACCAAATTTATTTAAAGTGCAACTCGTTAAATACTAACCAGCGATATGACAGATTGAGCCTTGTAATTTTTTTTTTTACAAAACCTCTTTATTTTTAAGGTTTACTTTTCCTTTCTCACTTCTAACTTATTTCATATAAGTATAAAAAATTGAGTGTTTGTTAAATAATATATTTGATGTTTATGTTCTCTTTTTAATAACACGTAATATAAGTTATATTACTAATTTGTTAATTAAATTTCTTTGCCATTGTGCTTGAAATGATATAGGAGTATGCATTATTAGAGAGCTAATATATGAAAAATAATAGGAAATTTTAGTTAGATCTTTATTTAAATGAGCAAAAACTTGAACTTCATTTTTTTTTAAAGATTTAGATGTTTTGCAATATTGAAATGATCATAGACATCGATTTTCAGAATTATCAAGAATGACACGTGATCTATTAAGTATTCCAATTACAACTATGACTAGTAAATCGGCTTTTAGCATTGGTGCACATATTCTTAATAAATATCGATGTTTTCTTTTAGGATATCAGATATCGTGTGCAAGCCTTTGTTTGTAATTGGTTGCACAGTTTTGTTCATAATGGTAAGCTTATTAATTTTAAACTTGTTCACTTTTCTTTATTTATATTATTATTACTAATTTTTATTATAATTTATGCTTTGTAGATGAATATGAAGATGACAACTTAACAATTATACCAAATTTATTGTAGAAAGATTCAAATATAATTATTGAAGATAATTGATTAATTTATACATAGATTGTTTTTATTTTTAGAATTTTTATTTTTATTTTTATTTTTTTAGTTTATTTTTATAATTTTTATTTTAAGAAAAAATTTTAAAAATTTCATAATACATTAATCAAAAAATAATTCAAAAAACATAATAAGAAAACCCAAAAAAAAAAGAAATTATTTTTTTATTTGTTCAAATTTTTTTCAAACATTTCTAACTTATTTCTTAAAATAAAAATTAAAAAATAAAAATTTATAATTCTAAAAATTAAAAACAATGCTCCTCAGTATTACTTAGGAGTATTGTAGAAGCCACCTTTTGTTATATATAAAAATTTTATATGATTATAATATTTTTTTAATTTTTTTATGTCTAATCCGTTAAAACTTTTTTAACTCTGTAATCTTATAGAGTTAGAATCTGATAAAATTTTTGAGGTCATTTTAATAAAATGACTTTTTAGGTTCGATTTGTCAAGGATTGATCCTAATTGAAACTCCTAATAAAAATTTAGAAATGAGATATTTAAAATACTTAATTATATTTTTAGTCATCATAATTTGTCAAAACTTTGGTTCCTCTGATAATTTTTTATCTATTTTTAACAGTTATTGTTAACGTGGACAATAAAAAAATCATATAAACACAACAAATTTACGCGTCATCAAATAATTTTGCCTTCTCATATATTCAGGGGAGAGAAGATAAAAAATTTAAGAGATGCTTATATATCATCTAATTTAACGTAAAAACTAAAAAAATAAAATTATTTAATGACATATAATTTTTTTTGTATCCACATAATTCTTTTATTGTTTATATCAATTGAATAACTCAAAATTATAATTTCAATAAATTAATACAGTAAAAAATCATAACTCTTTCTCAACTTGTTGGTCTAACACTAACTGCCTAAAAGAAATAAAATTATAGATTTTTATACAAGAATTGGTGTGAATTTCATCACCCACGTGTATACCATTGCAGCCCACAGCCTTTCATGGCTGCCAATAGCCATATATTTTTCGGCATCGGTTGATGTTCAGACTAAAAGAGTCAATTTCCTGGCACTCTGAATTTATTTTTATAAATGGCTTTCAAAATTAGCATCTCATTTGCTAAAAATGTATCTCAGATCAAACTTGTTTAGCTTTCAATTTCCATTCATACCTGCCACCACCAATGAGATGGTCTCATCTTACCTTTCCGTACTACGGCCCCCACATCAGGGTTTCTGGTAGCTTTGCACACTCCTACACCCACCCGTCCCTCTCTATATAACCCCTCTTCTTCCTCCGTCCTCCTTCACTTCATCTTCATCTTCATCCCCATTCCCCAAATTCCCTCTCCTTCCTCTTACGCATGAGTGTAGGAGCAACAACCCCACCTGTTCTTGATGGAGAATCTTTCCCCGCCTCACGTGGACGCATCTCGACCGTCCTTAGGCTTCCCTCTTGGCACTGCCCTCCTCTTGATCATCATCTTCAGCTTGAGTGGTATCTTCTCCTGCTGCTACCACTGGGACAAGCTCAGATCACTCCGTCAATCTTTCTCCCACACCACTGATCCCGACCATGCTTCTGAAGCCGCACCATCCAAACCTAAGCTCCATCCCACGGTATCCTATCACTCCTCCTCGATCCTTTTCAGTTTTCATTATCCAGTTTCAATTTTCACACTATAACAGTGAATTTTCTGATTCTCAAGTAAATTTTGTTTCTTTTCTTTTCTGGGTACAGGATTGGAAGCAAAACAGGGGCCAAAGCTTGCCGGTATTGATGCCCGGGGATGAGGTACCCAAGTTCATAGCGATGCCGTGTCCTTGTGAGCCTTCGCGGCCGGAGAAGATCATTGTGAGCGTGGAGAAGTCGCCGCCTAAACCACCGCGTCTACCAGTGCCTTTGTATTAATTATTATTTATTAAGCAAATGGATCATTTTGCTGTGTATAGCTGTAATTTTTCTTGTTTGGTTATTTTTAAAACTGTAACTAGCTGTGGCAAAATTGAAACTTGCCATAATTTCTTATGTCATTTCACCCATCATCTCGAAAAAGAAAAAAGAAAAACAGGAGAGAGGTAGCAGGTCAATTTGTAGATTATGACCATTTCATTTGATTCAATCCTTGTGTTCTATAGCATGTAACTATTTGAGACAATCCAGAGGGTTATTTAATGAAAAATCCATATTGGCTTGTCCTTTACTTTTAGATAAACAACATAAATAGATATTGCACCTACTTGTTTCTTTAGCTGTCCATTCACCAGTTACCTGGGATACATACCTACAGTCTACATTGCCTTTTCTCAATCATCCTTGATTTTGGTTTATCTCAACTTAATATTGTTAAAGCAATATCGTCTACAGACTGTAGCTTTTGGATAAAAAAGTTTAACCAGGATTTACTTTCTCTGTAAAAGTCCAACAGAAATTAGCCTTGGTGACTAGCTAGCTTCTGTTACTATTTTTATTTACATAATTAATTACTTATTCTACTGCCCATTGAAGCATCTCTGCTAGAAAGGTCTGGAGAGTTATCCGAAGGAATGGGGAGAATATGCTTTTTTTTTTCCTTTGTTCTAAAGTCAAAATAAGGGTTGGAAGGTAGAACCCATCGAGATTCCATGAACCAGTGGAAATTTAAAGAATAAATTGCTAAGAGAATGGTTACCTGTGAACCCAGTACAGTACAGCACATCTTTTTTCAAAAACCAAGCTTTTGATTGGTATGTATACCTAATATTTAGAGCCGTGGGTTTTGAAGTAGAAAGGCCAGCTTAATCATTAACCTCTTGCCTATTTGGTCAGCCATGTCCCAACGATGGAAAATTGGCAATGCACCTGTAGACCTATCTGAAGCAAGAGAAAGGCATAGGAAACAGAAACTCCCATTAAAACCCCTTTTTATAAGATCATACCTGATGTTAATCTAAGCTGAATTTGGGTCCAACCAAGTGTAAAATCCTGCATTCGTATCTTAGTTTCAACTCTCATTCCCTACAAGAATATGCCACCACTTGTTCTGAGGTATTTGGGAATAAAGCAGGTTAATGGGTAATGAACCACGCCTATAAAACCAATGACATTTGACCCAGACCTTTAATATTTCATCTCAGTGAGAGTAGTAACATATAAAGAAGGGGTTGAAACGTGTCAAAATGGATATGCATAATGGGGAATGTTGCCCACTGAATGCTCACGAATTTTGAAGACAAGAAGGGGAAAGTGGTTGGAAAAATGATGGCCCTTAAGGAAAGTATCTTGCAATTGGGACCCCAACCTTCCTTCTCATGACCTAATTTCATTGTGCTTAGTATCAGAGAAAGAAGAGCCCTTTGTTTTGTGCAGTACCAGAAATGTGTACCGTTCCGTGATTATTGCCAGTACATATCACTTTTGCATCTCTAATCAATACTCTGATTTTGACATTTGGAATGAAGTGAGTCTGGGGACAACGTGTCCCCACACTCCCCATCCTGCCCTCTGCCCCTCTCTATCTGTCATCCAGCTTCTGCCCCTTTACATGGTAGGAAAGTGCCCCCTCTTTTTTCTCTCTGCAGTCCAGGGTAATCTAGTGTTGGTAATTTGGTGGGATTTCGTTTTAGCTGAGGAGGTCATGGGCTCAATTAAATAACCTCAAACTAAGTTAGAAAATTTGAAGTTATTTCTAACTCTTAGTTCTTTTTAATAAAAAAAGAACCCATCTTATATGCATTATATTGCAAATAACGTAATATAAAATGGATCGAAATTTAGTTGAATGATTAGTTTATTTTAAACTAGTGATGTATTTTTGAAAAATACATGACATAATAAGTTATTCCAGTGCTCAAAATGCAAGTAAATATCCAACAACACATGCATATTTCTTCTTATTTATGCCTATATATTCAGCACATGTAGATGAACATTACTAGAATATATCATATTATAACTGGGTAACAAGTATATTAAATGTCAAATCACAAACCTTTTTAATTCTAGTAAAAGTATTTATTTGAAACCCCCTACTTGCATGTCCTTATCTTTCAAGATCACAAGTGGGTTTTCTGATTAAGACCAATATATAGAGGAAGAAAAACTCATATAATAGCCTCAAACTCCCAGAGATAATGAATCTCTGGAATCTCCTTTGTCTTCTTCATTCTCAAAACCATATATATATGGACATATACTAAGAGAAAGAGTACCGGGATGGGCTATGGTGACGAAAGCAGCATGCAGGGCTTTTTGTTTCATTGTTTTGAGTATTCAACAGAAACTCGAGTGGAGAAGATTTGGTGCGTACGGATGATGAGAGCAAGCCATTGAACCCCTCCTTTTACGCCATAATCACATGGGAACCTTCTCTTTCATGAACATTTCTTAGTGGGTTCCCAGTGGTCTTATCTCAACTGCAGATGAGGTAACATGCACTTTTGTTTTCATTCCCCATTTTCTTAGCTTAGTGCCAAATATTATTGTATTTTAAAACCTTCAATCCTTGTCCTCTTGTACCACCTTAATAATGGTGAAATAGTGCGATATTATTTTAAAAAAAAGAGTGGTTACTATCATTTGACGCTCATTTCTTTAATATCAAAAATTGCTGAGAATCTTTCGAAATCTTCATGTACACAGTGACAAACTAAGATTAATAGTTAAATAACTTGAAATGATAGCTTAACACACGTCAAACCTTAATTGTTTCTTGGATTAATAATTAAAATGGTTGTCTAATGATAAGATTAGGATATATAAATGTTTTGGTTACAACTTACAAGAAAAGTACACTTCTAATTAACAAGTTGAAAAAACCAAAAGAACGTGATAGAAGTCGAAGCTATACACTAGTTTTATTTTAGAAACTGAGCATATGTCTTCAACTCCTTAGAATATCCAAAATTTGAAAAAGAACATCGCTACGACTTTCATTTTTAAATTGTACCTAGTAAAGGTTATATGAAATTAAACTTTATTATTCCTTAGCTAGGACTCAAATTTAATACAGCTAAAAGACATGTGCCCAAGAAAGATGTTATTGGAGGAGAATAATGTATTATGGCAGAATTAAACAGTTATTAGATTAATAATTAAACAAAATTAAATACACTCTTATCTTAAAGGCCATCCCAAAATTACATGATTTTATAAAAAATCATATAATATTTGAGGCCTGTCATTTTTATTTGGCCTTATCAAGGAAAACAATTCACTGGTGTGGGGTCATGGTTATAAATGCAGTGGGGTATATAATTTTTAGTACTTCCCATTCCCATGTGATGAGTACTTATTATATAGTGGAAACCCTTGTAAAAAGTTAGGTATAAGTCATAGCAAAACATAGCATAGTGCATGTGTAATTTTCCTGTTTGTTTCTCACTCCTCTTTCCTCTCAAGCATACCCTCCCTTTTCTTTTTCCTCTTTATTATTCTTTTCATACGTGAAATTATATTCCTCTTCCTCTATTTCTTTTCCATCATCCTCTGCCTCTTTAAAACAAGAAAAAATGGATTTTCGATTAAATAAAAGGAATTAATGCAATATTTAAATCATATATTTTTTTAAGTTATTGTATTACTGTTTAGGACAATAATAATATAATCTCTTACAAGGGACTATAAATTTCATGAGAATATAATGGAAGTCACTCATAGGGACTACTGCAGGCACAGTTTCTTGTAAAAATTAATTGTATTACTACTATCTTAATAATAACGCGATAACATAGCAAGCATCTTAAATTAATCCCTTCACAATATCATTCAAAATGGTCAGCTAGCTCAAGTGGCATATTGTGGATATGCTAGTTTATTATAAGCCTCATCCATCAGATCGTTAAAAGGAGTCGTAGTAGTTGAAGTAAAAGTGGTTTGGCAACGAATCATCAAAAAAATTAGGTAGACATAGAAGTGCTGCCGCGTCAAATATTGCATTACTATATTAGGATTTAGGTGGCTGTTCAACATCAGACAAGTTGCATGAGTGGGATTCTTACTTTGGTTTACTTATTTATTATATAATACGTAAAGTAATTAATCTAAATCCTTTCTTCTTCTTTCGTGGAGATAAGAACACAAGAAGCTGCTAATACTAAACTGTGGATTCCATGTGTTTCCTCAGCTCGTTGGTTCGTTTATTTTTTGTTTTCAACTTTTCATAATATAATAGCTATTCATTTATTAGACTCATATATGGTGTGCTGACTTGGTAGAGCTAGGAAGCTTTATACATAACCAAAGCTAGCTAGGGGTTTCCATGTGATTTTATACGTTTTTCTATTTTCAACATCTTCTTCTTCGTTCAATGCTGGGTTGCTTTTCTGGTATCAAGCTGCTAAATTGATCTGTATTATATTTACTTTTCTGAAGCATTCGCTAATTAAGCTCATAATAACTGATGATTAAAGCTAGCTTTGATGCAAAGTTCTTCGTATAGATATATAATTAATTTGGTTTTTGTCGTGCATGAATTCAATAATTACAGAAGTAGTTACAAGTTACAACTATCACACTCTCACCCAATCATGCAGAATATATAACAATAAGTTCATTCACAAAGACCATCAACTTCAAATTATTATATTGGCTATTTATTGTCTAAAATGGAAGACTTAATAAGCCGTATATAATGAAAGTCTCCTCGGATTCCCAGATATTCAGAAAAAAAGCATATAGGAATTATACTTTACATTGAATAAATTATCAGTTTTTTAATGACTAATAAAATTAAAAAATAATATAAATAATTTTTAATTATTATATTTAAATATAAAATTTTTATTTATAATTAAAGTACCTTCGTAAATTTTTTTTTTTTAATCCCATTCAAACTGTTTTTATATTCTTCTCCCAATCTTGTCAAACACTGTTTAAGCTTATGACTTGATATAAATGAGAAGAGGACAGTTGAAAGTAATGGAGGATGAGTTTCAGAAAGTAGTTGGCCTATTGGGTCAACAAAATATCCCATGCTTATGCAGATTTGAAGTTAGTCCAATTAAGGGAACATTATATTATCAAAATTATTAGTGTTTTAGCAATTAATGTAACATCTTGTGGGCTTCAGTATTATGCTAACCACAATTCCAATTAGGATACAAATATTTGTATTTTTGGTTTACTAGTGAAAGAACAAACCGGACTTCATCTTATTATTAAACTTTAGTTACATTTTTAGGTATTCTAATTGTAAAAAATTGAATTTTTAACATACAAATGAATCAATTTATTCTAGATCAGTTGAGCCCATTTGGAGGCACTTTTTTGTTGTTGAGAAAATCCATTTTTTTTTTAAAAAGAAATGCTTCTGGACTAAAAGTAATTGCTTGAATGTACTTCTAAAAAAAACAAAAGCATTAAAAAAGTAAACAATTATTTTTTTAAGTTAAAATTTTAGCTCCAGAAAAAAAAAACTTACGATAGATAAAAGAGAATAATAATTTATCATATTTGAATGAAATTTTATGGACACAAATATTATTTTAAAAATATTTCTTAATTATTATATCTAAATATAAAATAACTTATAAAAAAATTTCTAATTAAAGTACCTTTATAAAATTTTTTTAATCATCAAAACAAACCTTAAGTACGAAAGTAGGGTTATATCATTGTAGGCTATTATACTAATTTGGAATATTTTAAATTATGTGAATTATTGATAAAAATTAGATAACTTAATTATCATACATTTAAAAGTTATTCACATTTTAAAAATTAAAATCTTTACTTTAAAAAAAAATCCTCTATTTTGTTTGTGTGAGGAAAATAATCTGATTTTTGGTTGAAGAGGAAGGACAAAAATGGAATTATGTGAAAAATAAACAATTAGATAGGCCCGAGCCCAGAATCAAAATGTGTCTATTGTCCTCTTTTCATAGCCATGAGCCCACTTCCAATAATTGTATATTCAAGTTTGAATTCATTGGCTTCCCTCTGAAAACACTATTCTCGGGGCACCAGCAAGTGTTCGTGAAAATGCCCAAGAGAAACTTGTTCGTCCAATCCAGCCAATCCACGACGCTACGAAGATCTCAAAGACTCCTCCACCAGAAGAGTATCTCCGAACCACCGCAGCCGGAGACTCCCCGAAGGCCCGAACATTTGAAGTCCTTCAACTCTAAATCCAGAAAAAAAGTGGTATGCTCTTCGAACCCTTCTCTCAGTTCAATAGAAATTGTTGCTTTGCCACAGGGCCATAAAGATTCCACAAAGAAATCTTCGAAAAAATCGAACGAATCCAATAGCAAGTCCAGAAATTGCATTACCAGAAGTACTGGATTGAGAAGATCTTCTAGATTGGACAATAGGGTTGATGGGTTTCGTTGTCTCAGACGATCTTCCAGGTTATCTAATCAGCAAATTGTCGTTTGTGAGCCGAAAGATTGCCCGCGTAAAGGTAGAAAGAAATCGAGTAAACCTGCTAACTGTTTGGGTGATTCGGAGAATGTGACTCCTGGAACGAGAAAATCCGCCAGAGTAAATAATCGTGTTCAGAGTCTTAGACGGTCGCAGAGGCCTCTGACCGAGAAAAATGTCAGCTTTGAACCATACCAAAAGGCTAATAGGGCAAAATCTCTTGAATATATCGAGTCTGATTCAAACATTTCTGTGGAGGAAGCGGATCAAGTAGTTGCTCGTAAAGCTAAAGTAGAAGATAATTGGTTTGAAGAATCTTCAGGTAAAGGTCAAAAGACGACAAGGGACATTTGTATAACTCGTGAGGAATTGGCAAATGATGGTAGAGAGGGGAACGCGAGAAATGAGGACAGGAGTAAAGATCTAGTTCAGAGAAAGAGAAAGCGAGGCGAGGATGGTGAAGCTATTACGAAAGGGTGGACAAAGGAACAAGAAGTTGCATTACAAAGAGCATATTTTGCTGCAAAGCCGACCCCTCATTTCTGGAAGAAAGTTTCTAAACTGGTATTTTCCTATCATTTTCTAGCTCCTTGATGTATGAGCCTCTCTGTCCCTTATTTTCAGTATATAGAGCTGTTTTCTATTTTATGTCTTTAACCATGATCATTATTATTGAGAAAAAAATACCTTCTTTTTAGCCCCTTCTTTTGAATTCAAGTTCCAGCTGTAATTTATCGTTTTTAAGAGACTATGTCTTGATAGAGTAACACCCGTAGTTAAATAGCATGCTACCAGAGTTCATTAGAATTTAGGTCAAGTTAAAGATTGTTCGAGTGAAATAAACCAAGTTAATAAAATGAAATTTGTCTCTATCTGTTGAAAATGGTATGAAAACCTTATCTATTGAAAACTGAGGAGAACCAACTTATACAAGGAAAAGAAGAAAGTACAACAAGAAAAACAAAACGAAAGTAAACAGGGGACAATGACCTTAAGGAAAGAATAAAGAATGCAATTACAAAGAAAAAACGAACAAAGACAGAGGTGCAACAGCAAAAGAGAGATATGAAACTTGTGACAAGTTGCCATCAGTAGTTGTGTATCTAAGAGGTGATAGCAAGCATGGGACTAAGCCAGGCTCTTGACCAAGTCAACACTCCTCTTCAAGTTGGATGGTGTAAGTCGACAGCACCCAACTTGGCAAGTAAAGATTGGAAATTCTTTTAACCCAAAGCCTTGTTGAATATATCGGCTAACTGTGCACCCATCCAGATCTTAGTAGGGGCAATATTATTAGATTAAACTCTTTCCCTAACAAAGTAGCAGTCCATCTCTACATATTTGGTCTGCTAATGGAAAACAGGATTTGCAGTCATGTGGAGAGTCGCTCGTTGAGGTGCTCAAAGATCAATGAAGAGCCATCTGAGCCATAATAAATCATTGGTCATTGTTGTCATGGCCTGATATTTGGCTTCTACAGACAAGCGAGCAACAACAGATTGTTGTTTTGTCTTCCATGAAACAAAGAACCCTCTTTAAGAGAATGAGATATCCTGTCCTGGATCTTTTAGTCAACAAACATTCTTCCTAATCTGCATCACAATATGCTTCTAATGTTAGTACCCCATTAAATGGGAATATGATTCCTTACTAAGAGTGGTCTTTAAGTATCTTAAAACATGCTCTGCAGCAGTCAGGTGTTCTTGCTTTGGAGAACTAACAAACTGGCTAAGGACATTCAAGTCATAAGTGATGTCAAGGCGAGTTACAGTGAAGTGCTTAATCTCCCTATCAACCATCTATATTGTGAACCATCAATGGGTGGTCTAGGAGTATATGCACAAAAGTTATGCTTTTGCTCCATAGGGAAATAATATGGCTGACATCCTTGCAATCCACATTCTTCTAATATATCTAGCGTGTATTTTCGTTGGCTCAACACAATCCCTTGAGGAGATCGAGCAACTTCTATGCTCAAGAAGTATTTGAGTGGGTCTTTAATGCTGAATTGGGACTTTACTTGTTGTATGGTTGCTTTATCATTTCTTGGAAGAACCACATCATCAACATATATCAAGGCAACAATGTAGGTATCTGATTCACTACGCATTAGTAGAGATTGATCAGCCTTCGACTGTGTGAAACCAATATCAAGAAGGGCATTGGTGAATTTGTGATACTAATTTCTCGAATCCTGCTTAAGTCCATACAAAGATTTTTTCAACTGATAAACCCTTGTCTCCCTTTCTCGTGCAAACTCTTGGGGTATTTGCATGTAGATTTCTTCATCTAAATCCTCATGCAAAAAAGCATCGTTTACATCTAATTGGTGAAGTTCTCAACCTCTCTTGGCTGCAATAGTGAGAAGACATCTGAGAGTGACCAACTTTGCAATAGGGGCAAAAGTCTTATGAAAACCAATGCCTTCTACTTGGGTGAAATCCTTGGCAACAAGTTTAGCTTCAACTCTACACTTCTCCATTAGGCTTATATTTAATTTTATAAACTCATTTTGACCCAATAGCTTTCTTTTTAGGAGGAAGCTTCTCAAGAGTCTAGGTACCATTTTCTTCTAAAGCCACAAATTCCTTATGCATGGCTTCACGCCATTTTGTACATTTCACAGCCTGGGTGAAGTGTTGTGGTTCTTGGTACAAGGTAACAGCTACCAGAAATTTCTTGTGGGATGTAGAGAAACAATCATATGAGAGATGCTGGGACAAGGGATGACATACATTACTGGTTTCTTGGGATTTCTCATGATTAAGAGAAAGACGAAGACAAACCTTAAAACCTTGTAAATGGATAGGAGTATTCTTGACTCGTTGAGGACGAATGTTCTGAGTGTCTTCTTGTTAAGTTTGTTCTGTCCCATGGTCGAGCCCAGCTGGTGAAGGCTTCATTAAGGGAAGATTGGGCTCGTGAGTGGACTCAAGAGAGGTGGACTTTTCGTTTTTAGCCCCAGGGTCATGGGTATGCCTCATTGAGGTAGTCTCGACGGGCTTGTTGGAATTAGAACAGATGGGATTGTGATTAGGCTTATCGTTAATGGGCTCACTTGAAGTATTTGGAGGCAGACAACATATGGGTACAGTTAAAGGCCAAATGTCATTGTGACTTAATTGCCGCTGGGCCGAGTTGAGTGGGCTGCCTTTGTCAGGTGAAGCCCACTGTGGGTGAAAAGTGGGTGAATGAGGCTTGTGGTCAAGAAGCCCAGTGTTATGAAGAGTGCCATTAACATTCGTTTCCACCTCTATGTCATGTCTCCAGGTTGCCATGATTCCCTCTGTAAGGAAATATATCTTTAAAGAAGACTATGTCCCTAGACGTAGGTTCTTCTAACTCTTTCTTCAAATTTATCTTTCCTTGCATTGTTGTCGAGCGTATGTTAGACATCTAAAAACTCAGATGATAATACACGGTTTTGCTTCCCATTAGGATCTCATGTGGGGTTTTGTTTCCAATGACTTGTGAAGGTAATTTATTAATCAAATACGCAACAGTAAGGATACATTCCCCCCCAAAACTTAATTAGTAAGTTAGCTTGAAAACACAGTGCACAAGCAACTTCAATAATATGTCTGTGTTTTCTCTTAACTGTTAATACATCTATGACCTAACTCTCCTTCACAAAACTGGCTTACTAGGGGGAGGATTGCCAATGCTTATATATAACACTTAACCAACCTATCTAGGTGATGCGGGACTAACACCCTCTCTCATGTCGGAGGCCACCCACCAAAGGATACCTAGTCGTAGGTCTGAACCAAAGCTCTGATACCATGTCAATATACTCATGGCCTACTTCCCTTTCACAAAACCATCTTGCAAGGGAGATGATTGCCAAAGCTATATAACACTTAACCAACCTATCCAGGCGACGTAGGACTAATATCAACAACCCCATTTTGTTGTGGAGTATTAGTACAAGATGTTTGCAAAAGGATTCCATTATCTTCATAATATTGTGTCATAAAATTTGATTGGAATTCAATCCTACATTCAGTTCTAATATGTCTAACTTGCTTTTGAAATTGAGTTTTTATCATGTTACAAAATATAGGTAAATAACAAGCAACTTCAGATTTATATTTCATCAAGTATACCCAGACTCCTCTACTATAATCATCAACTATGGAGAGAAAGTGATGAAATGAAGCAGTCTTATAAGGTCCCATATATTGCAATGGATTAAATAAAACAAGAGGTAGATTTCATAGTACTTGGAGAAAAAGACAATCTAGTCTGTTTGGCCCTTAAACAAGAGTCACAATGAGAAACAAAATTATTAGATACATTACTAGAAGCTGCCTTAATGTACTGAATTTTCATGTTAAAAGCATGACCAACTCTTTTATGCCAGAGTTCTGGACTCTTCATCCTGTTGACTGCAAGAGCTTATACCTCCCCTTCAACAGGTTCAAGATAATAGAGACTCTTGAGTTGCTTACCCAGTCCAATCAGCCTCTTGGATTGCAAGTCCTACGTAACACAATAATTTGTAGCAAACATCTATGTGCAGTTAAGGTCACTAGTTAATTTACTTACAGATAGTAAATTGCACTGGAAGTTGGGAATGCTCAAAACGTGTTTTATTTTCATCCCATTTGGGAGGTTAACAGTGCCAATGTTTTCAACAGGGATGTGTTCTCTATTGGGTATGGTGACTGGGGAATTATCCACGAGCTTTTTTTCTTTTAAAAAACCATCATTGTGGGTGATGTGTTCAGAAGCTCCTGAATTAATGAGCCAACGAGTTGTATAATTTCCCTTACTAGCCATGTTTGCCATAATGGGTTGGAACCGGTTTGAGAGGCTGAAGAATCTGCCTTCATGTTCAAAAACTCAAGGAGACTGGTAAGTTAAGAATGGTTGAAACCAGGAACTGGGTTACGATTAAAGTTCACGTGAGCAGGCTTTTGGAGTGGTTTTCTGATCAGATGAAATTCCAGTCCTCTCTTCCTTGCCTCTGTCACGGGATCCAGGTTGCAGTCCCGATGGGTAACCAACGAGCTTGTAGTAGTACTCTTTGGAATGACTAATCCAATTGCAGTGAGAACACTTTAGTCTCTCTTACCTTTCTTTCTCCCATCACTTGTGTCCTTGTCGCCATGGTGAGTTGAAGTGTGAAACACAGTTGCTTCTAAGGTGAGCTTGCAATTAGAAATCACATTTTTTTGTTGTTCATTTTCAGCCACCATGTGATAGGCATAGCTGAGGCTAGGTAGAGGCTTAGTACCTAGGATCTGGGTCTTTATGTTGTTTAAAACATTGTCCAGGTCCATGAGAAATTCATATAGTTTTTCTTTGCCACAGGAGAGGCTGTAGTCCTTCTGAGCTCCACAAGAGCATTTGGGAGGTGGTTAGATGGAGTCTAATTCGTCCCAAAGTGCCTTGAGTTTAGTGAAGTATGAGCTGACAGTGGCATTTTCTTGTTGCTGGAGTGTTATGGCTCGTTGGATCTCAAAGATTCTCAGTGAGCACTCTTTGCCAAGGCGTTCTTGGAGGTCAACCCAAATTTCACGACCAGTATCAGCGTATGCCACACTGGTTCTAACTTCCTTTTCCATGACACTGTGTAGCCAAGCCACCACTATCGCGTTGTAGCGAAGCCAATGACGAAGATCCGGTGAGCCTTCTAATGGCTTGGGTAGCGTTCCGTTGACAAAGGCTATCTTGTTCTTGGCATAGAGAATGTTTTTCATCTCCTTTGCCCACAGAGGATAGTTCCCGTCGCGGAGAGCTTCATTGACAAAGATTTTCCCCAAGTTATCGGAGGCATGAACAAAGTATGGTGAATCTACATCCATACTAGGAGCTGGAGAAATAGCAGCTGAAGATAAGGCGGTTGAACTTGCCACGACGCCTTGTTCTTCGTTATCCTAAGACATCTCGTTGTCGGTAAGAGAAATAAGAGAAGGGAGGGCAGATTAGAACCGCCCTGATACCATGTAATAGTTTGAAAATGGTATGAAAACCTTATCTCCTGAAAACTGAGGAGACCCAACTTATACAAGGAAAAGAAGAAAGTATAATCAGAAAAACAAAACGAAAGTAAACTGGGGACAAGGACCCTAGGTCATTGTCCTATTACAGAAGGAATGAATAAAGAATGCAATTACAAAGAAAAAAGGAACAAAGACAGAGGTGCAACAGCAAAAGAGAGATATGAAACTTGTGACAAGTTGCTATCAGTGGCTGTGCATTTAAGAGGTGATGGCAGGCATGTGACTAAAAAGCTAGGATCCTGACCAAGTCAACACTATCAGTTTCTGAATTTTCGATGAACTCGAGTAATATACCTGAAAATGAAACTGGACTGGTTTGACTTCAACTGTGCTAATTTTCAGAATGTTACTAGAGTTTCACTGAAATTTGAAAGGATTATTCTTGAAATTGGCTAATGGCTATATTCTAGATGAAATGCGCAATCTTGAAGCTGACACGAAGAACTTACATTTCCCATATGGAAACGATTATGTATTTCAGGGATTACGGAGCATATTTAAGTGCAAGTGAGACTTAAACCATTTAAGTGTACGTTATGACTATTTTGCGGGAACAGAATGAAAAACTTTGTTTTGAAGCCTGAAAGGTTATGGCCTTGGTTGATGATTTTCTTTTTTTTATTCGTGTTTGATAATCTTTAAGTAATTAATAGCATGCAAGATTAGAGCGGATCATTCTCATTTTGTATTCATCGCCATACAAAATCTGTTGCAGGTGCCTGGAAAGTCCGCACAGGATTGCTTTGAAAGAATTCACCGCGACCATTTAACACCGCCTCAAGCTCAGCCTCGATCAAGGGCAAAGACAATTAAGTCATCACCCCTTGAGCAATTTTCACTTTCTGCAAGTATGCTGCTTAAACCTATTGCTAGCGAGGCTAGAAGATCAACTTGTCTCAAATCGAAGAACTGCCTTACCCAGAAGTCTCTCAAAAAGTTGTTACAGCGCCATCGTAAAGATGATGAAGACCATGAAGGGGACTTATTTTCTGTTCTTGAACCCGCCCTGGACTTTTCTACTAATGTTTTTCAGCCTAGTGATGCAGTCTCTACTCCAGAGCAGCTAAAAGAAAAGCAAGGATTGCTACCAAGTTGCACTGAGGCATCATCTTCAAGCCATAAGAAGTCCCTTTCAAGATTTAGTAGCTCGTGCAATACAGATCTTGTTAGTCCCCCTGTACTGAAGCCAGTGAAGAACAGGGTATTGCACGAGAAGTATATCAATCAATTGCGCTGTCGGGAAGCTAGGAGAAGAGCAACATCTGCACGGATAGAAAATTCCATAACTGGGAAAGCAGTTGAAGGAAGCATCGTTCAGAAGAGGGGAGTAGTTGAATCTGCAAAAATTGCCTTGGTGTCTGAAGCTAGAGATGCTATCAATAAGTTTCAACATTCGCAAGCCAATTTCATGGGCATCGGTTTTAGCTCTGATGAGGACATTGATGACGGTATTGGAGTTGAAAGTGATGATAATGAAGATAGAATTCAGTAAGTTTTACATAAGTTGATTGTGTTGTATCAACACTAAGACGCGCTGGTTACTAATTGAAGAAATGCGTCTATAGTAGGCTGACTTTTAGACAGTGTAGTTTAGTCCAAAGCTAACTCTGGCCAGGTCTTGTAAAATTTTTCTTTAGTTAATAAAAATGAGCAATCCATTTTTTCTGGGTCCACAATATACTACTTTTTTCCATCCCCTACTTGAAATGCAGGTCATAATGGGCAAGGCGTATCTTTGAATGAGTTCTATTTACACTACTTTGCATATAGCTTCAATATTGAAGTCGTAGGCTTGCAGACACAGATGATCGTAATTGAGCCTTGAAGGATGGCTTGATGACTCAGAAGTTTATTTATTTATTTTTGTTTCTATATTTCTTTTCGTTTCTTTTATCTTTTCCTTCTGATTTATTTTGCATGTCTCTTGAGGGAAAGGGAAGGTTTATCATTCCTTACATGAATTGAAGCTCTTATATGGCGAAGATGAATCTATCCCATATCATGAACATCGATGAAACGTTGAGTTCCACTGTTATCTAATTCAAGTTAGGTCCCTCTGTGAACACAGACGATTTGATTACAGATTTTTTTTTTGGTGATGCAATATCTAAAACAGGTCATTAAAATTGAAACCTTATTAGGGCTAATAAGGTTACCTTCTGTATTGAGTCCAATATTATAAAATAAGTAGATTGTGATATAATCAAAAGAAGAGACAAATAAAACAAAATGAAAACAGAAGCACGTCTATATTTCACTTCACCTGTATTCAAGGGGTAATGGATCCTTGCTTTGGATAGCTATGATTATTTAATTTTGGCTTTCTTCACAATAGTGTTATTAGGCAGCCCATGTTAACTACATTTCTTGTTGTGCGAACTGTTTCCACTTTTTCAACTGGTTTGCTTTCCTCTATCAGTCATGCTATCAAACCGGACTTCTGAATAAGTCTTATATGGTTCGTAGATTTTTCAATTCATGAATCCATCATTGTTTATGTACTTGCAACTAAAATCAGGTCTAGCACTTTTCCAGTTATCTTGTATTAGCAGTTTGGCACTTTAGAAGGCGTCAAGCTGCAGATTTTCCCTTCTAACGCCTCATCCTGAAATCGAAAAGGATGACATTCAATAATTAAGCTGTAACAGTCAGAAACATTAACATATCCCTTCTAGCCAATGGATATGTTCGACCTCGCTCCAGCAAGATCAGTTTCAGACTTTCGGTGGTTCTTTGAGGGCACTGCCTGATCTTGCAGATATTTCATTAATTTATTTGCAATTATTGAGATATCATAAAGCTACAGAACACTGACTCATTTTATAAGTCGTTCTTAAGGATTTCACTTAGCAACCTTGCTTCTTATATAGTGTTAGATTAGATATCTGACATAAACCTTAATCCCTTTAAAATTGTAATATCCAGTTGTTGGTGAGTGGTTGTCATTGCCATGCAACAGGGTACAGATGACAGACAATTATTCGTTTGAGGTCCCAGAACAGAACCTTTGAATAAGTAGCAAATTCAGGAATCTATTAAAAATCAGTTTAATTCCACTTATGGGCTCAACAATAATTCATCTTCATTATAAATTGCATATAAAAAAAATTGATATTTATCAGATGAGGAAATTGAAGCTTGTACTGAAGATACCTCAATATATAAAATAAAGGGTAGAGCTGTAGGCAGGAAATCATCAATCAAAGACAATTTATTCTGAAGAAATAATATTAAAACTTCTACCTCCCTGATTTTTTTATCACAGACTTAGAGGCAAAAATTGCTTCTTTTACGCCATCAGCAAATTATTATAGCTACTTTTGACTTCTCATCTTTTTCCTATAGGCATTTCCCACCATAACCTGCATTTCTGAATAGTGCTTGCTTTATCTCTTCAGAGCTAATACCAACTCTCTGCTCAGCTACCTAAGATCAAGAGATTGGCATGCTATTAATAAGAAATAATTTGATTTCAAGCAAGTAAAAGGAGATTGAAGCCATTAAAATTAAGGTATAAACCTCTGAGCAAGACGCTTGCATTGAAAAATCACTGAAGCTACTTATAACACATTGCTGAATCTCAAGGCCTAATGCTTCAAGGGTGTTCACTGTTGACAGTAACAATCCAGACCTTGTGGCACAGCAGATACTGATCCTTGTGTCCTGGTCTCTCCTCTCAACATCAAACTGCGAAAATATCATAGCATTTTCACAATTTCAGGAATTGGGTCTTTGATTATGCATCAATTTACGGGTCTAAAGGAGTAGGCAGAGCTAAAACCATACCTTGGGGGAATTTCTTACCATTACTTCATTTGGCTTTAGCTCCTTGGAAACACCCAAGAGGTTTGTCTGATTTGTATTCTCTTCCATTCTTTCCTCTTGCAACTTACCAATCCTTTCTAGGAGCTCTTTCATGTAATCTATGGTGTCTCCAAGAATAGAAGTCCTGTCCATCTGTTAATGTTGATAAACTCTTCTTAGTTTCTATGGTTAGAGAACAAGAACAAAAAAATCCAGGTATAAATTCTGGGTATTCATGAATAGGACACCGACTTGAGAAAGCTAATTTGATTTCTAATGTTCGAGACATTAATAACAAGGATAGGTAAAAATATATCTTTAGAATCACCTTGCTAATCTTAGGAACTATTGACCTTAGCATGGAAAGGCGGTCATTCAGGCGCTTTCTTCGCCTTCTTTCTGCCATGAGATTCTTCGAGGGCTGCCCTTGCAGCCTCTTGGATTTTGGTTTTTTCTCTTCACACAAGCCCATGTTGAAGACAGGAACTTCTGTAGCTTGTACCTCAATTTTGCAGCCAATCTTTCTCTCTTCAAGACCCTGATTTTCACTGTCCAGAAAGCCAAGCTCTTCATCCTCCATTGATGGGTTATCTTCTTGTGCTGGAAGGGGAGCTGAATCGACATTCCTGGTGTATGATGAGTCAAGTTCTGGTACTGTGAACCCATCAACAAATGGGTATGCTGCTTCACTAGTGTAAGGGCATTCAAATCTATAATCTATTGGTGTAGAAAATGCAGCAAATGGAGGATTTAAGGAAGCTAAAGCTGGGTTCTCATCGAAAAAGTCCAAGCTCCAAGCATTAGGGACTAGCTCGCTAAACCCAGTGGACGAGGTGTTCCAAGTGTCTCTTCTTGGGGCTAGTAATTCCTCCAGAAAACCAAGTTGAGTAAGCTCCATCTCTGTTGAGTCTCTCTTCCTTTTCCCTCTATTATAAAAGGGAGGTGAATTCCCTGAATTGTGATCCAAACAGAGGAGGGCTAATTAATAGAATGAAGTTGCACCAAGGGAGAGGAATATGTTTAAATAATACTATAATAGGGTCCATTCCTCATTTACTCATAAAAAGACCTATCATTACAGAATGTATTACAGTAAAAAGTTGTGTAATAGCACCTAGAGATAGCCTTAGATTTAAATGGAATCTCTTTCTCCTTTCTCACTCCCAAGGTGAATAAATGTCCTTTTCACCTAAATAATCACCCAGACAGGATTCGTTTTTAATTCCCATACCTTGAAGGCTTTGACCCACAAATCTGTCCTTATTGAGAATGGGTGGGGTTAGCCTCATAGACTGTCAGGTACTTCTTCCATTTTCTTATGCAATCCTTCTCCCTCTTTGGTCTTAAGAAAGAATACATCTCTCTCTAACGCTATTTAAAAAAAAAACTAAATACACAATATAATTTCTGAAAATATATTCTTTGCATTCAATAATTTTTGAAAAGTGTTCATTAATCAGTTCTTATATTATAATATTTGTGATTTTTTGCACATTAATTATTTCATAATTATGTTATTTTTTTATGTGTTATATTAAATATATCTAAACATTTAACTAGACATATCAGTGAATTTATTAAAAATTAATGCCATGGATTGAAGAGAAACTAACTTATAACCAACTATTAAAATATAAAGATTAATTCGTATAATAAATATTTTTCAAAAGTCATTTGAAGAGAGAAAATATATTTACCGACACTAAATTATGTATATAGTAGAAAAGAAATGCTAACGGGTCTCATATTCCGTGTCTATATGTTCAATTCTTATTTTGTTTTTCCTGGCCAAAATAGGTGATCTGAAATATTTTTGTTTTAATTAAAATACACTTTTTGTTCTTAAATTTGGGATTCTTTTTATTAAGTTACTACAAATTCAATTCTATTTAAATAATCTTTTTTTTTAATTTCAAATAGTTCTTTTTAACAGAAATGCTCAAATGTTAGAAACATAACTACATTTAATCATTTATAAGCATGTGACAGATTGCTGACATAATCAACAACCATTTCCTGTTAATTAACTAACTTCTTGTCATGTTAACATCTTTTTGTTAGGTGTTACAGCTTAGTCTGAAATTTGACTTACTTAAAGCTACGTTTATAAACATTTAAATTAAAAACAAGGAAATTTTTTAAACATAATATTAAATCAATCAAATTTATCTTATCATTGATCTTCTCCCTTCTATTTTTTATTTATTTTTTAGTTTATAGATCTTTATTCTTAATGGAGAAGAGAGTTTAGAAGAAAAATTAGCGTTGAATTCATTAAATTTACCTCTAATTGCCCAATCAAATGGGTGGTTTTAATCATTGATTTTTCTATCATTGCACCTCAAATCATTGACTGCTATCTTAGAGTAAGTATTAAGCTTACTTCAATGGATAAAATTATAGGTGTTGTACTCATCAAACCTAACCTTTTTAACTTGGTAGGTCCAAGATCAGTTTTTAATGTGGAGCTTAATAATTTTAGTAACTAAACATAATTTACCCCTCACTTTTTAATCTTCAATAAAAGAGTAACACATTATATATATATATGATTGAGCATGATAGGGAACATGGGAATGTGGACAAAAACAAGTTGAATAAAACATATTGAATTCGGAATATTATGTGTCTGGTGTAACAGTAAGAACCCTGTTATGTTGAAACAATTGAATGGCAAACTGAGAATATTGCATGTGACCACATTGCTATCAGAATCATAGTCTCAGATGATGCTAACAATTGTTATTACTTAGGATGTTGGTTTCTCATGTGATGTTGGTATGTTGATATATATGTTTCAATGGTACGTAAATTCCAATATCATTTTCCCAGCAGTGGTTCATGTTTTTGGTTCTGGGTGCAGACTATATATTATGAACTGTGTTGTCATATAAAGCTAAAAATGCTCATATGTCAATCTCTACTATGATGCACCAGAAATGGCTTAAGGCCCCCACCATTCATTATTATTCATATAGCTATCCTAATGCCAATATCAGGACTGCATTCACAGATATATAGCAATGGTGGAAGAAGAAGAAGAAGAAGAGGAGGAAGATGATGATGATGATGATTCTGTGCATTTAATGAGCACAGTTCTGTCACTTAAACTGATCATGAATTGAGGTCATGTGGCTAGAAAGGATGGGACGAAAGAACCGAGCCAATGGGAGGAGTTCAATATTGAGGTGTACAAGAAATCATAATTTTCCGAATGCTCCAACTTTCTGAAATGAGCTATAACCCTATTACCCTATTGTTGCTGTTTCACCTTGTCCTCTTTACCGCAATCAATTAGGCTGCCCATGCTTCCATGTGATCTTTTCAAATATAATTCCATTATAATCCTCTCCATTATCATTCATCTTAGTGCCACTAATCACATGCTGCTTTTCCCTTTTCTCATTTCTTTTAAATCAATTTTTAAGATCAATTATTTAAAATTTAATTTTTATTTTAAAAATATCAATTTATTCTTAATATTAATATAACAAATAATTAATATTTTTATAAAAAAGCTTAGTATCATTTTAGACTATAAATAATACTGTTTTACATTAGAAAAGTTAAAATAATTTATCTTAATTTTTAATATTTCTAAAATAACATATTGCAAAGCAATTTTATACAATTTTTTTAACATCATAATTTTAGAATAATAAAAAAATATATTAAATCTATACTTCAATTTTAGGCTCAAATGTCATGGAGAATAAATAAAGGAGATACATGAAAAAAATGAAATATACAATAATTCAAAATTTAATATATAAAAAATTGCAAACAACTTTACAGTTATGTGGATGTTAATAATTTATATATATTTTTTAGATTAAAAAATGATTTTTTTAAAACATGATAAATGATATCATATTAGTTTAGATAAAGTTGCTTAGAATGTTTTAGACAAACAGTAATTTGAAGGGTAGTGCTTAAAAATTAAAGAGAAATTTGTCTAAGTAAAAGTTACAACTAAAAGTTAATTATGTTAAAAAAAAGAAATTCAGTAGTAGAAATAAGGGTATGTAATGGAACCGTGAACTGGTCACTTTAAATGGTACAACAACATTATAATTATGCACGTTTTTTTGTGTTTTTAAAAAAAACATTTTTTATTAAAAATATCTTGACCGTCGATACATACGCCAATTATAGTATGCAAAAAACGACCCGTCGTAACCGTATCCTAACTCGTATGTTAGCAGAGTCCGTGGGACCGTGAGCCGAAGAAGTGGTGGTGAGTGAGAGAGAGAGAGAGAGACAGAGAGAGGTGATTTGAAATCAGCAGGCAGCGCCCACAATATCCTCCCAAAACCACTTTTCGGGGTTTCTCTCTCTCTCTCTATTCCTCTTTCACTTTGGGTCCCGCCTTCTTCATCTTGTCCATGTATTCTATATCTCTTATGCATTTTTGCATGAAAGATCCAACCCCAGAAGATCAGATTAATTATAAGCTGCTACGTTTAAACAAAGCTTTTCAGATTAAACTTAAAACTCACTGAGTTTGATCTGTAATGAACTTGGAATTCTAAAATGACTGTTATTAGAACGTGGAAGCTTTTGTTTCTTCTCCATTGTTAGTGGATCACGGAGGAGAAGGCTGTTGGGGATGGCTTGCCATTAACGTCAGATCCTGACTCATCGGTCATATCAGACCTAAATTATGAGGGAAAAAGCCCCCCTCAAAAGACGCAATTTTTAGCTATAACATCAGGGTAGGGACATCTCCCCCTTCATGTTCCTACCTCTTCAAAAACCATTCATTTGTTGTTCTCCTCCTAACTCCCACTTTATAATTTTAGCAGCCAGGCCAGTTTAAATGTAGTTCAACTACTTTATATATTTGTAGGAGAGTTACTATATATGTAAATTATTTTTTATATTATCTTTATATTTTTTATATTTATTATTATTTTACATTAAACAAATAATAAATGATAATATAAATTTATTAAATGTAAAACTATCAAATTCTTGAACGATGATTGGCTTTTGCTCTGTATATTCAAAGTTGCAGCAGCTTCACATTCCTTCACAATTAATTTAATTTGCCTTTTGAAAATATTTTTAAAGTTATATTTAAATGTAATAATATATTTAATATAATAATTATTAAATATATATTCATTTTTTAATCATTAAATTAAATAAATATTTTTATTTAATTCAACTATTAAAAAATATAAATGTACATCAAATAACTTATATTTAGATATAACTTAAAAATAAAATTAATATAGCGTGGAACCTTCTTCAACAAATAAAATAGAGTTAATTATTTATTTAATACAATTAGAAGTATTATATGTTAAAAAGGTACTTTATGAATATCTTTTTAAAAAATATATAATATATCATTCGCAAATAGTATCTATAAAAATATCTGAACATAATTAACTACAATAAAAACAAAGAGATGTAGACAAGTATTATAATACATGTGAGTTCAATTTTCTTTGGCTAAACTTGCGGACTGAGCCAAGTTGTAGAGACCTTGCTTGGTCGATCTGCAAGAAAAATACGATGACTATGGACAATAAGCTTGTTTCTTGGCTGTCAGTGAACAAATGGCCATATCATATATGCAAAATATAAATTTGCAACTCAATCAATTGTCAACTTTTTTTTTCTTAGAAAAAAGTGTTCCTTCACCCTATACCATATCTTTTTATGGATTTATAAACTAAACTAAACGATAGTTTTTTATTCCAAGTTGTAATAGCTTATTGTAATTTACAGAAAAGTTTATGTATGGCTGAAAGTAACCTACTTTAATTAGAATAATGAAGCAAAAATTTCCTTTGAAGAAATAATGTAAAGAATTTTTAATTTAATCTATATATATATATATATATATATATATAACCTACTTAATTATTTTTTAATAAAAAACGTAATAACTATCTATACTATAGTGGATACATTGGCTAAGAAATTAATACCAAATTGGATAAAAAAAAAAACTTATTTGAGGACCGTTTTCACCAACTTTAGTGATTTTTTAGTCAAATTTGTATTATATTATACATGGATAGTTATGATATTTGACCAATTTATTAACATAAAACGAATATGCAATGGATCTGTTGCTATTTATTGTTAAATAAAAGTACAAATTGAATGATTTTGTAGTGTCGATATATCTCTACTAATTTCGAAGTTTTAAGATCGAAATCACTATATTTTTGTCACTAGGAAATCTATAGAGACTTAGAGAGCAAATGTCAAACCAATGCTAACAAATTATGTGTAGACAATATACAGTTCCATATAACTTATAACTACTAAACATATTAATTTTTGAATTGGCAATCCTTAATGGTATAAAAAAATTATTCCAAGTCTGGCTGTTTATTATTTAGATCACTCTTATATAAGTCCGTTGCAACTCTCCAAATAATATGGCTGCAAATCACATGAAAAAACAAATAATAAAAAGGAAAAACTAATGACGACTTGTAAATTATGGTGGATGCAACTTTGCAAGAATTTGGGTCGAATTCTATCTTTGTTAAGCTATGGAGAATTGAGAGAAAATGATTAATAAATTATTAAAAAAAAAAAGGGAAGTAATGGTCGCAACCAAGCTATAATGAAATGTGAGCCAGGCTATCAGAATATTACACGAAAAGGCTTGCTAGCTAATAGCTATAGCTATAGCTAATGCTGAGAAGAATGCATATGATCCAATTTGCATATAACATCATCATTGAGGTGAATGCTGAACCAAAAAGGGAGGTAGACGAGAGCCTGCCTTTTAATCCAAGTCAAAGAGGTCTCTAGATACATACCAATATATATATACAGGAGTGCTTTGCAGAAGTCAATGTTTAAAGACAGTTGTTTTTCACCTAGTGTTCCTTTTTTGTGGGAAATAAAACTAAGGAATTGATAGAACAACTGGCCACTAGAACCCCTTGAAGATGCTCCTAAAACTGGGTAATCATCAATGTCTAGTTACCTGATGATTACAATATCCAACTTGCTTGGATTTAGTTAGGACTTTAATGCAGATCCAAAAGGACATACTAATTGACACTTGACCCTCTTTGCTAAAAACTCAACTTAGGTTTTGTTTTTACTTATCATTTCCTTTTGTTTCTTTGCTAGAGGCTGATATTACAACTTGAAGAAATCTCTGTGATTGTCATTGTCGAAACTTTAGTAGCCTTTTCTAGCTTTCTAAAACCCTAGCTTCATGTGGAGCCATGGCTGGTTGATGGCTCCCACTGTTCACATCCCTCACTTTATAGACTCTAATTGAAACTTCCATGTCTTTTTGTGTTAACTTTCACCTGTCACCTACCATATTATTAAACCCTAATCATAATTACTATCAGCTTTTGTCAAATTCACATGCCAAATTGTCTTTTATAAAAATAATATAATTAAAGAGAAAATGGGATAATTCATAATTCCCGTTCGAATAATTCCCAAATGAGATCATTAGATTGCCGCGGCTTACATGCATTGCATCTAAGAATATGAATGATCGATGTGCATTTGATCACAGTGAATTTAGACATAAGCTTTCATAATTAACTGGGTCTGAGGTGAGACTATATGATATTCTGAAACTTATCTATGGTTCATAAAGTTTTGAATTGTAGTTGCAGTAACAATTAGATTAAGAAATAATAATTATGAAAATGCTGTTAGAAAGTCTCATATTAAAAGTATAAAAAGATTAAATGTGAAATATAAGTCTTATCAATCTTTTCCCAAGTTAGTTTATGGAGGAGAAATCAACTCAATGACTATGCAATTCTAATACAGAATATCCACCATAATAGAACCTGGTAGGGTGTAAGCAAGATCACGATGGTTCCACTCACAAGCTGATTTTTAAGGGTAGAATTAAGTAATGGTTGAAATTATAAATCAGAGTCACCTTGGAAAATCTTAAAAAAAGAAAAAGATACAAGAACATACCACATAATTAGGAGAACAATGCATTCACTACCTCCGAAGTGAGGGAGAGTGTATGGGAGGAGAAGTCATTATAATGACTATGCAATTATGATATAAAGGTAGAATTAAAACATGATTGAAATTCTAAATTTCTTTTAATGCGGTTATATATGATGGGTTAGTGTTACTAACTACAATATAGTGTTAATAATGCTGAAAAGTCTAAGCTGCACCCTCATTTTGGGTTGTAGCTTAATTGCATCCTCATCTCTGATTTTTTTATATTAATTAATTATTTTTTATATGATATTATTTTTAAAAAAATTATAAAATGTTTTACATTTTCTTGCATTATTTATTTATAAGTAAAAAATTCTAAAATTATTTTAAATTATTTTAAAAATTTTTCAAAAAATATATGACATGTCTACTATTGTGAGCAATAGAATACACCCAATTTGATCCAAGAAAAAAATACTGCAATATGTAGTGTTATCGCACAAGTAAGTTCTCCTTTTCCAATGTGAATTCATAAACCTAATTAATATATACCCAGTGGAGAAAAGAGTAAAGAGAATTGATAACTATCTTCTTGTACCATCTCTCATCCAGCAGTAGCTTGTTTCATTATTCTTATAATTCAGATTCTGTTGTCCTTTTATTCGTTGAGTATTAAATTTGATATTTTTTTTCTGACTCTTGGTCAGATTGGGTCAAGATTCGTTGAGGCAAAGACAAAGAAAACAAATAGAAACTGGAAGCAACCAAAGGAGGGGTAGTCAAATTTATTTCATATAAAAATTAATCTAATTTTGAATGTTTTTTAAAAATTATAAAAATTAAACATGCAGCTTGGCCCATTATCAAATTTATTGGTGAAGTAAACATTTTGTAAGTATCGAAGAATCCAGAATTATTGTAAGTATTGTACTTTGTTAATTTTGACTTTTGAGATGCAAAGTATTGGGCCTCGTATCTGGTCCAAGTTTGAGCCAATAATCTATGCTGGGCCGGTAGTTGTTTGATCTTACTCGAAGCTCAAATTAGAGGTAGGAAGCTTGAAGCACCGCTAAGCTCAATTTTTAAGGTATCTACAAAAAAAAAAAAAAAACTCAAATTTCAGAAAATTGCAATATTTTTTAATGAGAGTCCAACTTGCAATTTTTTAATTTTCAGAAGTTAAACTTGTACTATTTTAGTTAAACTCTTACCTTTTAAATTTTTAATCAGCGGAACTAGATATTAACACTATTGCAATTCTGATTTTTGTGACTGCATAGAATTGTGTCTGACTTTTCTAACAATGTCATCAACGGGCATTTGTTAAAACTATTCTTATACCTGCGCCAATACAAAAGTTGTTTACTTTTGTGAATTAAATTCATTTGCCACCCAAAAGCTTGACGCTTGCTGCATCAAATTACAGGTTTTTTGAGCGTCAGCAATATTATCGATCATATTTTATTCATTGTGATTATCTATCTATATACCCATAAACTATCATGAATGGACCCTTAAACGTAGTCATTTGCACACGGTCATATTCGCTTAAACGGTTATGACCTGATCCACATCCTGATACATGAAATTCCTGTCGCGACGAAAAATATAACCACGAAGATTGTTCAATTTGATTAATGGAGCCATTCACTTGGATGATTATCAATTTATCATTAAACGTGGCTAATATCAGCGAGCTTTTGGCAATGATGAGGTCACTGGCTGATGGTATGCTACTGCTAGCCACCGTCTCCTCCACCTCTCTAACAGTGTTTAAAAGTTTTTCTCTTTGAAAAATTCGAATGTCCAGCTGGTTACATCCTTTCTTATTGTTATTACAAAAAGATAACAACTAGACTTATATAACTACGGAGGATCACGGTGTGGAAGCTCCAAGATCAAGTCCGAGGAAGACAAATGAAAATAACGTTCTTAATAAAATATTATAGAATAGAGAGTCAAACAAGTAAAAATGGGTGGAATGTGGAAGACCCTGCTGCCAATTTGCTCCGCTGCAGTTCCCAGTATTTGGTCGACGAGGAAAGAGGAACATGCCATGGTACTCGGGCTGTGTTTCCAGTCTTCACCAACCGAAATTTCAGTTTTTGGCTTAGTGATTGGATTTTCCATACTCTCCGGTGGAACAAATCACCGTTGTTAGTAAGAAGTTCGATCAGGGATCAAAACAAGCGGTATTTGTATATGCACTAGGAGCAGGGACTAAAAGATAGAAGTCTCTGAATGATACCTCATATGTCTCATCAATGGAGATTCCTCTTCTTACTCATCCTCCTTCTCCCCCTCCTACAATTCCTGCAATTCTACAGCCCCTTTTCTAAACCAATCAGTATCTTTCCGGACCTTAATCCTGACTTTCCATGTAAGCCGCCCCATCACAGTTCCTATCCCTTCTGCAACACCTCCCTCCCCATTTCAACCAGAGCTCAGTCCCTTCTCTCTCTCCTCACCCTCCCAGAAAAGATCCAACAACTCGCTAATAATGCTTCAGGCATCCCAAGACTTGGTATCCCCGCTTATGAGTGGTGGTCTGAATCTCTCCACGGGATTGCCACCAATGGCCCCGGGGTATCATTCAGTGGCACTATTCGTTCAGCCACGAGCTTCCCTCAAGTAATTGTTACAGCGGCTTCTTTTAATAGGACGCTCTGGTTTTTGATTGGATCCGCTATTGCAGTCGAAGCTAGGGCTATGTACAACGTTGGGCAGGCTGGGTTGACTTTCTGGGCACCAAATGTTAATATTTTCAGGGACCCCAGATGGGGTAGAGGACAAGAAACACCAGGAGAGGACCCCATGGTGTCTTCAGCTTATGCGATTGAGTTTGTCAGGGGTCTCCAAGGCGAGAAATGGAAGGGTGGTGGTGAAAATAAATATGTGTTCAGAGAGGAAAAAGTGTTGATAGACAATGGTGATAATGATGGACTTATGGTCTCTGCTTGTTGCAAACATTTCACAGCTTATGACTTGGAGAAGTGGGGGAATTTCAGTAGCTATACTTTCAACGCTGTAGTAAGATTTTGCTCTAGAAATTATCCAACTTTACGTGGTGTAAAAAAAATGGTGTGGTCTTCAATTTCATTGTTTCTGTTTGTAGGTTTCGCAGCAAGATTTGGAGGACACTTATCAGCCCCCATTTCGTAGCTGCATTCAACAAGGTAAAGCAAGCTGCTTAATGTGTTCCTACAACGAAGTAAATGGTGTTCCTGCATGTGCTAGGGAGGATATCTTGGGACAAGCTAGAACTAAGTGGGGCTTAAAAGGGTACAGCTTTAAGGAACTCTTCATTTAGCATGATACTGATTAAAGGAGAAATCTTATAGTGTATTACGAAGTTTAGATTAATAACCATGGTAATGTTAGTGGCTTTAGTGTAGATATATCACCTCGGACTGTGATGCTGTGGCCACATTTTATGCCTATCAGAATTACTCAAAATCCCCTGAGGATGCTGTGGCTGATGTTCTCAAAGCAGGTTTTCTTATTTGGCTGTGCTTTTTCATTGATTTCTCCATAATAACTAGCTAACAAATCTGAATTAAATATTTTTCCTGGACTTATAACTCCAATTGTTGGTTTTTAGGAGTGGATCTTAATTGTGGAACGTTTATGCTTCAAAACACTGAATCTGCTATCAGACAAGGAAAGGTGAAAGAGGAAGATGCAGACAGAGCTCTTATCAACCTTTTCTCTGTTCAACTGCGTCTGGGACTGTTTGATGGAGATCCTAGAAGTTGTCAGTTTGGAAAACTGGGGCCTCCGGATGTTTGTACCTCAGAGCACAGAAATCTGGCCCTTGAAGCAGCAAGGCAGGGGATTGTACTGCTCAAGAATGATAAGAAGTTCCTTCCTTTGAATAAGCATATTGTTACCTCCGTAGCTGTTATAGGTCCACTGGCGAATACAACCAAATTAGGTGGTGACTACTCAGGTAAGCATTTTGGAAACTTTTCGTCTTTGTATGAAAATTTCAAATAGTCCATCAAGAATAGGGCAAAACAAGAGTGGTATAACTCATTCCATATTACCCAATCCTCCAATCTCAATGGGATTACGTAGGTCCTTAAGTTGAAGTATTCAGGTGTTCCCTCATAGATTTCGTTTAAATTTCCTAGTAATTTGATTAGCTTCTCAATTTAATGGGTCAAATTAGATAATGCTTAATATTCCTGTAACGGTGTAACCTAATTGGCAAACTGCGGAAAGTGTTCCTATTTGAAGTATTGGCCTATTAACCGAAGTTTCAAATTATTTGCTATATGAAAGAAAAACTACTCTTCAATCCTGCTGAGCTAGAGTGTAGTGAGCTTTGCTCAGTCTGTTAGGTAATTAATCGTTCTTCTAGGTGGCATCTATTCCCACTGATAAAGGAGGACCTCAAGTTTAAACCTGCTCAGTCTCAAATCCATCGTTAATCTGGCTATTTTCTCAAATTCCACTTGCTAAACCATTTATTATGTAGGAGTACCCTGCACCTCAAAGAGCCTGTTTGAGGGACTTCAGGAGTATGTGAAGAGCATATCTTATGCAACTGGTTGCCATGATGTACCCTGTGATTCTGAAGTTGGTTTTGACAAGGCTATTCACATTGCCAAAGAGTCTGAATTTGTAGTTATTGTTGCTGGACTCGACATTTCACAAGAGACGGAAGAACTTGATCGAATTAGTCTACTCTTACCAGGTAAACAGATGGCCCTTGTATCCTCCATTGCTGCCGCCAGTAGAAAACCAGTGGTTCTTGTTCTTACTGGTGGTGGACCCCTGGATGTGTCCTTCGCTGAAAGCAATCCACAAATTGCAAGTATTCTATGGGTTGGGTACCCTGGCGAAGCTGGTGGAAAAGCATTAACAGAAATCATCTTTGGAGAGGTTAATCCAGGTTTGTATCATTAAACATGGATATTCTGCTAATTAAGGGTGCCTCTATACATCAGATATGAAAATTAATATGTTTCATTACGTCTGAAAGGCAAACTTTACCTTCAAACTGAATCACAGCTTGAAATAATTTTGACGTTCAAATCTGGTAAGACAATTTTCCAAGGCTCACTTATGATATATTTGGTTTTATGCAGCTGGAAGGCTGACAATGACTTGGTACCCTGAGTCCTTCACCAAGGTACCCATGAATGACATGAGCATGCGACCTGATCCTTCTCGTGGTTATCCAGGAAGAACCTACCGATTTTACACTGGACATAGAATATACAGATTTGGACATGGCTTAAGTTACACTTCTTTTGCATGCAAGTTCTTATCAGCTCCAAACAGAATAAATTTGTCTAAAACTCTCAGGGATGGCTCCAGAAAGCTGAGCCTGGTACAGAAGGAAGTTCATGGAGTTGATTATATTCAAATTGATGAAATACAAGATTGCAATTCATTGAGGTTCTTTGTGGAAATTTCTGTGATGAACGTTGGTGATATGGATGGAAGCCATGTAGTGATGTTGTTCTCTAAAGGGCCAAAATTATTTGAAGGCACTCCAGAAATGCAGCTAATTGAATTTGTTCGTGTGCTTACTCTTTCTCACAAATCAACTGAAATAAGCATTTCAGTGGATCCTTGTAAGCACTTTAGCATAACAAATAAGCCTGGAAAGAGCATATTGCCGCTGGGTAATCACATATTGAGCCTAGGGGATGTGGGGCACAGTGTTGCAATTGAACTCTTTTAATGCCATCTAAAATTCTAGAAGATCTGTTCTTTTTGTCATCCCTTTCATTTATTCTTACTATTTATTGTGTCGAAACATGCATAATCCTGAATTCTTGTAAAGAAATTCACAAATTATTGAAGAAATATGGAGTGAGAATATGTTGAAGATTTCAGTAGGTGATTATTTATGAATATATGGTGAATATCTAGTACCTAGGATGGAACATTCATGGACATGGTCCAGAATACCAGAAAAGCACATGTTACAAGCACACTTCCTTCAGGTAATATAAGAAATAAGAAAGGAAAGCTTCGAATTCGAAGGCTGCTGGAATGCTGGTCTTTCTTAGTAAATGCTCAAGTTCAAAGCATCTACAGAAAGAAAAGCAAAGTCTACACCCAAAGCTTAACTTTGTAAAGGGAATTGCCAGAGCGAATAGACTATTTTTTGGCCCCACGTCACACTTACCCCATTATATTTTTGAAGGAAACAAATGTACTATAATAGTTCATCTTATCCCTCCTCTTTTGCATTTTGAATTGGATTTTCACGTGCCTCTTACTTAAGCACTAGGACCCAACTCACTGTTTTGCTATTTGGAAGTTTTTGACATCAAATTTTTGATATTATTTTACCAATACCATTATCTCAGTAGTTGAAAATTCAAGTGTCCATTTCATTTGGCCTTGTGTATTTCTGTGGATTGAGAAGGAAAGAAAATTAGACGCAAAGATAAATATATATATATATATATATATAT
>JASKGM010006188.1:0-11359 GCA_034509205.1 Ceratonia siliqua
TACCCAATCAGAGTTTTTATTTTAGTTTTTAGTAATTACCAAATAAGAGCCTCAAACTCTTTGCGAAATAGAATAGTAATGCCTAGACTGTGGATCCAGCCTTTTTTTTGGCTAGAATTTTTATATTAAAAGACAAGATTTTGTCTTCAAACCAAAAAATTAATAATACATCTGAATTATTCAAATAATTTTAAATATTAAAGATTTAAAAAAAAAAGATCCAACCTGAAAAGGTTAAGATCCAGGTCCTAAGGCCTACATTGTGAAATATAATAAAACACAAGTCCAATCAAAATTTAATTTCAACAACGAGAAGGAAAATCATTCAGTTGAAGTTTCCATATAAAACCAAACACTAAGTGATGAATATCTTTCTTGTTAGGCAACATTATGTCCTGTCATGTTAGCTTTTGCTTCTATCTACATTCATTAAATTAAGCATCGAATATGCTTCCAGTGTGGTCTTCCATGAAGAATTCTAGGCCCATGTGTACTATAAATTCCTTTTACCACCTAACAACTATTCTTCTACTTCTACCACCTTGATTCCTCTGCTTATGAGGTTTATAGAAGAAAACTTGGATTTTATATCAAAATTGTATTTCTAGTTGACCCAACAGTGGGGTGCCCAAGCAGAGGCATGGATCCTTCAAATTTAACATGCTTGCTTGAACTCTTCCTTTGATGGAGATGAAACAAAGCATCTCGTTGCGGAGTTGGAGAAGGGAAACTGGCGTGGGGCGAAGGCTTGTTGGAGAAATGAAATTCCGTGCAAAGGGGAAGGGAAAGCCTGGAGCGTGATACTACTTGAACAGTATCCAGGCCAAAGTTTGGGCTAATTTAATTATTAAGGCTTAGGCCTATTTAATTAATTAAGGCTTTAACTTTTTTAATTTGGACATGGATACTCAGCCCAGTAAGTTGGGCCAGGATCACCTCTAATTGTCAGCCCAACAACAAGAGCCCACGAGTGTATATAACAGATAGCCATGCTAGTGCCAGAGCTGGTTACCATGGAAACTAGTCTTGGAATTGCATATTTTGAGGCTATATCCTTTGCCAATGCCCATGGAAACAAAAATGGGCTTCTGATGGCGTGTGGTGGCAACTTCACAATAAGCTCTTCAAAGGACATGGCATCCCAAAATTTAAGTCTCCTGGTTGGTGACTTGGTCTAGAATAGATTTTCTAAGCCTTCAAGAAGGTTCACCTCCTGGGCAGAGAAACTGAAGATTGTGAGGTTAATCATGGCAGAAGTGTTCTCAACTTTCTTCATTGATTTGGAAAGAGAAGGGCTTTGGTGAGTGGCAAAAATGGTGGCCTTCAGCCTTCTATATAAGAAGAGCTCAAGACATGTCTAAGGTTGGTTACATATGGCCTTGAGCCATCAACGGGAAAAATAGAACATGAAGTTGATCAATCTCAGGAAGACATTCTGGGTTTACTTGGAGGAATTACAAGCTTGGTATATATTGAGGAAGAACAAAGAAATGCCTTTAGGAAAGTTCAATGTTGATGTTGACCAGTAAAGGAGGTAGTCCTAGGCCTTTCACCAGAGAACAGTCCTCCATTATTGAACATGAACCAACATTTTTCATCACATAAAGAAATTCTAATATCAATGTAAAATACATAATCAAAGATATTATATGTATTTGTATTTATAACCTAACTCAGATTCTTAGAATTAAACATATATCTAGACTACAGTCAAGGATAATATACGAACCAGAATGCGTAAACAAATAAAGGAAAGATCAATTGTCTAGGAACACACCTCCATCAAAAAAGAAATAAAGGAAGAAAACAGAAACTCTTATTTAGCTTAAATTTCGAAGGGACTTGAGATCTTCTAAAAAAGAATTTAAATCAGTGTAGGATGATCCTCCTTCTTCAACAGCCGTTCTGGCCATCTCTCCAAGTGCCTTTGCTCTATTTCTCATTTCCTCTGCTTCCTCCCCATCCATTATCATCTTCACTGCCATCTGTATAGCCTC
This sequence comes from Ceratonia siliqua, assembly GCA_034509205.1. Classification (NCBI taxonomy): domain Eukaryota; kingdom Viridiplantae; phylum Streptophyta; class Magnoliopsida; order Fabales; family Fabaceae; genus Ceratonia; species Ceratonia siliqua. The sequence continues at coordinate 1,998 of JASKGM010006188.1, forward strand.
ACTCTTAACGCTATCCCCAACTAATCTGACCCATTGCTGAACCCCAACAGGGACACCAATTTTTAGCACCTGAACTACTAGCTTTTCATTGTAAAATTGATCTGCAGAAACTGGCCATGTGATCATGGGTACTCCTGCACACACTGCTTCCAATATGGAATTCCACCCACAATGGGTTACAAATCCTCCCACCGCTTTGTGATCAAGAATCAACAACTGGGGAGCCCAGCCGTTTACAATTAGACCCTTACCTTCCATTCTCTTCTCAAATCCTTCTGGCAACCACTTTTCTTTTCCATCTTCATGCTTTTCTTTCTTCACAACCCAGATGAATTTCTGCCCAGAATTTTCAAGACCCTTTGCAATCTCGGTTAATTGAGTATCATAAAAATTTTCCACACTTCCGAAGCAAATGTAAAGGACAGAATTGGATTCCTGAGAATTTAGCCAATTTATTGTTCCATGTTCATCTACTTGTGATTCCTCTCCTCTCTGCACTTTATCTTCAACAACGTTCCTATTGCACAACGAAACAGGGCCTATATGCCACGATTTCATTCCAAGAACGTTCCTGTAATAATCTGCATAAGAGGGTTCTAGCTCGTAGAAGCTATTAACAAGAATACCATAGCTCCTAGGCTCTGATTCTTTTACTGCTCTGTACAACTTGATGAAGTCCGTTTCAACCTCTTGTTTTATGAATTCAGGTAATTGCTTTCTGGTAAGCTTGATATCATCGGGAAAATCGGGGATTGAAAAGGGTTGAGAGTCAGAAGATACCTTCTTATGAGGCTGATGCCGTAGCAGACACAGTGAAGCACACAAGGAAAAGAAACAGCTTCCATGGAAAACAAGCCTCGGAATCCCATATTTACCTGCAACATCAGTAGCCCAGGGGAAGAACATATCAGCCACAAGGAAATCTGGACGGTGTTCAGAAAGGAGCTCATCAAACTGGTTTTCCAACAAGGTGGTAGCTTTGAAAATTTTCCCCTGCATTTCAAGGGTAGAAGCTTGATTCAAATTTTCACACCCATCGGGTAATCCGACCTCAGCAGAGGGGAATTTCATAAGAAGAAGTCCAATTTCGATCCCCATGTTTTTGCTTCTTTGAATTGTTCTCCTACAGAGAGAAGCATTAGATGGGGTGGTGATAATGGTTGCTCTTAGTCCCCGCGAAGCGAAAATTTTGGCCATGTCTATAACTGGCATCATGTGGCCCTGAGCCATAAATGGGAACAGAAATACGTGAAGCTGACGGTTTTGGCCCCCCATTTTCTAACTTTCGTCGCAGAACAGGATTTCAAGATATAAGAGGAAGGAGGAGGAGAGGATCAATGGCGACGATAGCGGACAAAGGATAAAGAAGAGCTTGCGAGGTGGATCTTGGCTATGGTCTTGACACTTTTGCCTTGAGGTTTCTATTGGTTGGTTTTAGCATATCATTGAGCATAAAACGGTGAATAAGACTTCTTTTATTTTTTTTCCAAAACAGAAAGACTTAAGGCTTGTTTAGAATTATTTTTATTTTTTAGTTATTATTTTTTAAAATAATTTTTAAAAATAATTTATTAAAATATTTTTTTAAATAAGTTTTTTTATTTTCATAAAATAAAAAAATAATTTTATAAATGCATTCCAAAGGAAATTTACTTTTTTCTTTACCAAAACAAAAAACAAAAGACGTATTTTTCTCCTCTTTAGGTGTTTGATCATTTTCCTCACATACATATATTTTTCTTTTTATCCATTTTTAAAAGGTTCCTAAAAGCATGGTAAAAAAAAAAAACCATAAATTCACCTAGTAGCCTAAGAATATTGATTAAAAGGTGTAAAAGGAAAAATATTTATCAAATATAAATGATCTTATTCATTATGTATTAATAGCCATGATAACTCAAACACAGGAGTTACAGACTACTCTAGTTCCCCCAAGTCATGATTTTCAACTTTATAGCTTGATCAGACGGCCCAACAAATGTTGGATTACGAAAACATTGATGTAGTTTTGTTTTGTTTTGTTTTTTTCTTTCTTTTTGGAATTATTGATGAAGTAGTTATTTGCTTGTACTAAAACAACATCAGCAATACCATAATAGTAGTGCGATGAGGATACCTCTATGAATTTAGAGACGACAGCTCCTCAATCAAAGAACTTAAATCATTATAAGATGATCCTCCCTCTGCAACAGCTTCCCGTGCCCTTTCAGCAAGTGCCCTTGCCCTGTTTCGCATTTCCTCTGCTTCTTCCCCCACTATAATCCGAGTCACTGCCCTTTCTATGGCGTCCTTCTTGACACTGTCTCCTACCAATGGAACCCACTTTTGAACCATAACTGCAACCCCAATCTTAAGAACCTGAGTCACCAGCTTCTCATTGAAAAACTGCTCGGCAGCCACAGGCCAAGTGACCATAGGCACCCCTGCCGACACTGCTTCCATTATGGAGTTCCATCCACAGTGGCTCACAAAGGCTCCTACTGCTCTGTGACCAAGAATCAACAACTGGGGAGCCCATCCTCTAACGATTAAACCCTTCCCTTCCATTCTCTTTTCAAATCCTTCAGGTAGCCATTCTCCATTTCCTTCATCTTCCATATCCTTTTTAACCACCCAAATAAATTGCATCCCAGAAGCCTCAAGACCCACAGCGATCTCCATTAACTGTCCATTAGTGAACTTTGTCGTGGTTCCGAAACATAAATAAACAACTGAGTTAGGTTCCTTATAGTCTAGCCACTTCAAGCCTTCATGGTTAATGGTTGAAGGTCTACTTTCCCTCTGTGCTTTTTCCTCAGGGTCCTTATTGCAGAGTGAAATTGGGCCTATATTCCAAGTCTTCCTTCCAAGTATATTCCTGTAGTAATCTGTGTAAACAGACTCAAGCTCATAAAAGCTGTTCACCAAGACTCCATAGCATTTAGAATCTGAATCTGCAGAAGCTTTAAACACCTTAGAAAACTCTGTTTCTTCTTCTAGCTTAATGAAATCCGGTATCTGATTCCTTGAAAACTCGATCTCACCAGGAAAATTAGGTAAGACAAATGGTTCTGAATCGGATGAGACTTTCTTGTAAGGCTGATACGCAGTGATACAAAAGGAAGTACATATAGCGAAGTTACAGGTTCCATGGAAAATGAGCCTAGGGATCCCATATTTAGCAGCAACGTCGGTAGCCCATGAAAAATAGGTGTCAGCCACAAGAACATTTGGATGGTGCTTTTGAAGTAGTTCATCTATAGGCTTTTCCAACAAAGGGACGGCCTTGAGGAATCTCTGCTTCAATTCAGGGGGAGAAACCAAGTTAAGAGTCTCACATCCTTCAGGTAATCCAACCTCTGCTGAAGGAAATTTGATAAGAAGAAGTGCAATCTCGTGACCCAGTTGTTTGGTTTTCTGGATTGGTTGGGCGAAAAGGGGAGCGTTGGAAGGGGTAGTAATCAGAGTTACTTTATGGCCTCTTGAAGCAAACAGTTTGGCCATGTCTATGGTTGGTATAATATGGCCCAAAGACAAAAAGGGAAAGAAAGCTATGTGCAGCTTGCGGTTATGGCTAGACATGGCTGTTCTTTGAACAATGGAGGATGTTTTTCAGAAGAAACTAAGCAAAAAATGATGATAACAGGGATGGTTAGATTTACAAAGTTCTTTCATTTTATTCTAGACTTGGTGTTTTTATATTATTTTTTTTCTTTCCTTTAGGTTGGCTTGTTTTTTATTTATGTGGTTGTTTTGTTGGTATTAATTGGTTTCCTTGGTCAGCACGGATAAGAAATGGTAATAAAAAATTGGTTACCTTGGTCAGTACGCATAAGCATTTAGTAATAAAAAAAATATGCAATATTTTTGGAATAATATTTTATTTTTATTTTAAAAAATTTTAAAAAGTAAAAAAATAAAAGAAATTTTTTTCTTTTTATTTATTTTTGAATATTTATATTATGAAATTGTTTTATTTTGTTTATTTTTAATTATTTATTGAAATAAAAATTATAAATATAATTAATATAATAAAATATTACTTCAAAGATGTAACTACTTAAATGATCATTAAAAAAAAAGATGACGTTGTTAGACAGTGGCTGAATTTGCTTGCATTTGGTACGATAAGCCCCGGTATTATAAAAGCAATTATTTTTTTATAAAATATTCATATATAGAGTAAGATGAAATACCTCAGTAGTTAAGCCCAATTAAATTAAAGGAAAATTTTCATTTAGTTGTCTTCATGAAATTATTTTAAAAAATTTTTAAAAAGTTCTAAAAAATAATTTCTTCTAAATTAAATTACATTTTTACCTTTTTTGTGTGTGTGTTAGACCTGCTATTGCTTGGCAGTGGCACCATCACTTCAAGGGCACCAAGTTCCAATCTTGAAATAGACGGCAAGTGACATTTAAAAGAAGGAATCTTGACATTCTCATTCCAGAAATTCCAGTGGCAAACAAACAAGAAAGTATTCACTTCGTTTGATCATTCAAGAAGAATAGAAATCTGGACATTGTATCTACTTTCTACTCCATTGATCAATCAACCCAAAGCTTTATCTGTGACCCAGAAAGACCCAAGACTTAAGTGGACCAAGTCAACAGACTAGCATTTATTGGATGAAATACAGAAAACGATTGTATAGTACATTTTGCAGGATGCATCTTGGGATAAGGGTTCGTGATGAGGTTCCGAGCTTCATTCTAAGAGTGCTGTTTTATGACAGAATAGGGGTGGCTATGCTCCGAGGAGGTCTTCCTTAGTTTTTCTGTTTGTTTGGGCATTTGCCAACTCTTCAATGAGAGCATTCAAATTAGAGTAGGAAGATCCACCATTTTCCACTGCCTGCCTTGCCTTCTGAGCAAGCTCCTTTGCTCTGTTTCTCATTTCCTCTGCTTCTTCCCCTGCCATTATCCTCTTCACTGCCTTCTCTATCGCTTCCCATTTCATACTATCCGCCGCATGCAAGGTCCATTTCTTAACACCAACAGGAAACCCAATTTTAAGTATCTCAGTCACCAACTTCTCATTGTAAAATTGCTCGGCGAACCCCGGCCAAGTGACCATGGTTACCCCTGCAGAAATTGCTTCCAACGTTGAATTCCATCCACAGTGAGTCACAAACGATGCAGTCGCTTCATGTTCAAGAATTGACACTTGAGGTGCCCAGCCTCTTATGATTAATCCCTTACCTTCCATTCTTTTCTCAAAACCTTCAGGTAGCCATTCCTCTTTATCTTCTTTATCTGTTTTGCTTTTCCTCACGACCCAGATGAATTGTTGGCCGGAAGCCTCAAGACCCATCGCAATTTCTCTAAGCTGGGATTCAGGGAAGTTTACTTCAGATCCAAAGCAAACATAAATAACTGAGTTGGGTTTCTTTGAGTCAAGCCACTTAGAGCACTCTTGTTCACTAATGGATGCTTCCTTTCCTCCGTGTGTGTTTTCTTCTGTGTCCCTATTGCAAAGAGACACCGGGCCTATAGGCCATGATTTCCTTCGAAGTACCTTGCTGTAATGATCTGCATAATCCTGCTCTAGTTCGTAGAAGCTGTTAACAACCACCCCATAGCTCCTCACCTCTGATTCCTTGGATGCTGTCAACAACCTGCTCATTCCGGTATCCTCATTCTTAAGAAAATCTTGCAGCTGCGACCTAGTCATCATTATTTCACCGGGAAGATTAGGAATGATAAAGGGCTCTGAATCTGTAGAAACGTTCTTGTGAGGCTGGTAGAGTCTTATACATTCGGTAGCACACAAGGGGAAGAAACCAAACCCATGGAACATAATACTAGGAATTCCAAATTTAGCAGCAGAATCAGTTGCCCATGGGAAGAACATATCAGCAACAATACAATCTGGATGGCACTCAAGCAACACTTGCTCAAGGGGCTCTTGTAGCATCACAAGGGCTTTAAAGAATGTGGGTGTCAAATGTGGGGAGGGGATTGAGTCAATATTCTCGCATCCTTCAGGTAAACCAGCCTCTGCGAAAGGGAGCTTGATGGTTTGGATATGGATGACGTTGCTGGGAGCTTTGACTTTTCCAAGTGCTCTGGAAATAAGAGGTGCGTTGAGGGGGGTGGTGATTATGGTGGCCTTCACCCCTCGGGTAGCAAATAGTTTGGCCATTTCGACAAATGGAATTATGTGGCCATGAGCGAGGAAGGGGAAGAAGAATATGTGTAGAGAGCGATTTTCAGTACCCATGTTTTAGAGTAGGAAAGTTCAGATTTTGCAGAGAGCGAGAGGGGATTTGATTTGGGTATTTGGAGGAGTCGACTATCTTAGTATCTAACATTCAACAATTCAGTATCTAACCCTCCATGCGGGGTTTTGAACCTAAACTGTTTGGTAGCAATTACCTTGGACTATTGCAGTGCCTTTAGGCAGGATTATGCAAAGGTTCCAAAGGACAGCATGCTTTTAGTTCTCAATCTTTGACTGTTGAAAATAACCAAGAGGGCAGCATGCTTCAACCACGCTCCTCCATGAATACATATATAGGAATTGGATATCTAATTCTCAAATAAGGATTAAATGAAGCATGCCCATAATAAATAAATAAATATAGTGTGATCTGTTAAATTATATATAGAGATTGTACTTTGTGATATTATCTTATGTGTGTATCATGTGATAGAAAAGCAAATTACCTTACATGTAATCATTTTTAATGTCAGAATTCAAACCTTTGATATCTCAAAATTTCAAATATTGTAATTATTTGAGTTGATATTAAAATACTAAAAGCCTATTATTTGAGTTAAGCTAGCTTAGGTTGAGTTGGACATGATAAGCATTGTTCCTATTGTAATAACAAATAAAGAAAGGTAATGGAGACCAATTTGTGTGATGAGAACGAACAATTCTAGGGATTAACTTAAAGTGTAAACGAAGGAAGAAATACTCCTAAATCCATTAATGATTCATATAATGTTATTGATAGTTAATGGTATTTAGGTTGAAATGTTGAATATTAATTAAGGAAGGTAAATGTAAGGAGCCCAAGGCTCAAAAATTCAATGTCAGAAGGAGGACGCCTAAAAACATGAGTGCCTGGATCAAGTGATATTCCAAGAGTAGCCATTCCATCAGTACATCTATTTGCCTCTCGGTAAATATGTTTAACCACTTTCCACTCCCCATGCAATAACTCTTTGATTCAACAGACATTGCACTAAAGACTTGGAATCACACTCCAAGAGCACTTGCCTATACCCTTTACTCCATGCCAACTTTAAACCTTCGAAAACTTCCCACTGTTCCACCTTATAGGCTGCAGTGCACTCGCCCAAAGCATGAGCATAACCAGCCATGCACCCAATGGATCCCGAATAACACCTGCACTAGGAGTCTCCCAGCAAACCTGAAGCTCTTGGAGTGACAGTGGAGCATAAGAAGTCTAAGGAGATAAGGTTGTAGAGATGTTCTGAACATAGGAAAGGATGGTTCAAGAGGGATAAGGCACCCTTTGGAAATTGGCATCAAACATACTCTTATTCCGCCATTGCCACAGTAGCCACGTGGTTACACCCCAAATCAAAACCCAAGGCTAGTTCTGTTGATATCCCAACTCCTCCTTCATGTTGATGGTGAACCAACTCTTGAAATCACATGAGAAAAATTCCACCACTTTAGAGTGGTGCACCAGACTCCTCCACACTGTCCTAGCATGTCTACAATCGCGAAGGACATGCTCCTGGGTTTCGTAAACACCATCGCACCATTCACAATGAGGGAACCAAGATTCCATTGCTCCTTGGACCTTACTCGCATTATTGGGAGCTGGGAAGCCTGCCATGGTAAACCTGCCATAGAATAGTCAGATGCGTTCCGGACCCGGCCAGCGCCATATTCTCTTCCAAAGTGGGTCAAGAGCATTCCATTTATGCTTCATCAAAAGCATGGTTAAGAAAACCGGACCGGACCAGCCGGTTCAACCGGTGAACCGGCCTGGAAACCAGTCCGGTTGGGGAAGAAAACCGGTAGGAAAAATAACCGGTCAACGCCGGTCAAAACCTGGTCGGTTCACCCTTAAACTGGTTTTTTTTTAATTTTGTTGTTAAAAATATATGTGTTAGAATTGAATTCAGTACATCTTGATAAAGCATAATTCTTCTTCACCAACAAGGTAAATTATATTTGTTAACTTATTTATGTAATGTAATATTTATATAACTTAAAATTAATATAAAAATGACAAAAAAACTAATTTATCAAATATATTTAAAATATTTATTATTTATTATAATATATTATATAATATCTATAATATATAAATTAAAAAATTAAAAAAATATTATTTAATTAAAATCTAATTTAACCTTGGTTCGATTTCAGTTCAACCACTCACCCTTTACCTGTTTAATTACCGATCCAATTTTTAAAACAGTATATGCGGTTTTCACACTGAACTGCCTGTCAGTACTGCCCTTCCAGATTAATTTGTCGTCATCTCCATGAGGAACAAGTTTGGCACACAGATAGAGTATCAATAAATAATCTTTGCCACGTTGATAGAGAACATATAATTTAGAATAAATTATTCTGAGATATTTTAATTATAACGTTCTTTTTTATTATAAAATTATAATTTTTAAAAATTAAAAAATATTATAATTTAATTTAATTTAAATTATTTATACGTTTTAAATATTTATTAAAAATCTTTAAATTAACTTATTATTAAATTAAAAATATTTAATATATTTGAACCTTTAAATTTATTTATAAATTTTTTTAATTAATATTATTAACAGAGAATAAATAAATGAATGATTTGATTTTTATAAATATTTTATTTTTTATTTTTTATAAATGATATTTTAGACTTTATACAATACGTCGTATGTGATAAAATATTAAATAATATTATATAAGTTATCTATTTAATAAGTTTTTATATTATTTTTTATTTGTTATAATAATATATAATACAATAAATTGAATAATATAATTTTAACTGTTTGTTGCAACAACATATAATATGTAAGATTATATAATATAATAGTGATAGGACAGTGATGATGATAGCGATGAAGATAGTGATGATAATGTTAGTAGTAGTGGTGACATTGATGGTAATGTGATAGTGGTGGGACGGTAGTGGTAGTGATGATGACATTAGTAGTGCAGTGTTATATGGTGATTACTGTATAATGTTATCCTACTACTTCTCCTATATTTTCTTATACGGTGATGACCGTATAAAAAATTATAACCATATAAATTAATATAATTATTTGTGTGTGTGTCAAATATCATGTAAGATTGAATTATATTAACTTATATTATCTAATACTATTTTATATAACTTACTAAATAAGACCTTAGACATATAAATAATTTAATTAAAATTAATTTTAAAA
>JASKGM010006189.1:0-11358 GCA_034509205.1 Ceratonia siliqua
ATATAGATATATATAATTAGATAATATAGTGTTGAATAACTACATTCTCATTCAAATAACATTAATATAATCAATGTTCATAAATTTTGATAACATGTGACATATATAAAACTTAATGCAAATTAAATATTATACTCAAAGTTTTAGATTACACAATACATAATTAATAATAATAATTAAAAATTTTGAATCAATTAATAATATAATGTCTATAAGATAAATATCTAAAAAAATGATAATACAAATATATAAATAAAAAAAATAAACTAAACTATATACCCTAATATCAATCCATCTATTTTTTTGTCCAAAAAAATAATTCTATCTATAACATTAAATTTTTTTATCCCAATTAAATTCTATCTATATAGAATAGTATTATAACTTAACTAACATCAACATTATATTAAATTATATAAACATTAATTATACCAGGTCATACTTAAATTATTTATATAAAAAATAAATATATTATTTTAATAGTTTTTTTATACAATTTTTTATATTAGATGGTTATTTTTTAAATAACATAAATCCCATAATTAGTAATTGTGCTTAATGATTAATGTTAATTTTATTGTATATTTTTTATATTTAGTTAATAAAATAAATTTTTTCAAGAGATTATAATTATCTTCATTATAAAATTTATTTTGTATATTTAAAATTCAAATGACTTTATATTTGTGTCTCCTTGAATCATTTCAATTGATGTAGTCATTTAATATGTGTATTATTTTTTTACACAAAAAAATAAAGAAATTAAAGTTATTCATTAACTTTAAATGTATGATATTTTTAAAAGGATACCCCATAAAATTAAATATTTTCTTCCATTTTTTTTATGGTACACTGTTTTAAAATTATCCAAAACATTAAAAAAATAATTTAAGAACTTGTTAATTTATTGTTTTTTGAAAGACAATTTTTATTCAGAAGAACAAAAATTAGATAAAAGTAATTTATCACAATTGTTTTTAATTCTCAATTTGTAAAAATTATTTTCCTATTTTTTTCATTTTAAATTAAGAAAGAGAACAAATCAGGACTTATGGAACTATATATAATATCATATATAAACATAATTTTATTAAATAGTTAATTATGTTATATTAAAAACATTTAAATAATAATTTTTTATTTTATTCTTAAACTAGTATTTAATTTTTTTATTTTTTTATTCATTTTCAATTTATGAGATATGACTGATTTAGATATAAAGGTCAATTCGTAAGAGTTCGCTCAATAACTCAATAACTGCTCTGTTCGATGGCCAAGTTTCTTACTTGATTCTCCTATTGGCTCTCTTGCTCCGAGATCTCGCTCTCGGAGGTGTTGGGACTCGGAGTCTGGGACGATGAGGTGCTCGCTCTCGGAGGTTACTGCTCTTTCCTTTGATGAATCTACAGAGTTTTTCATCATTTTTCATAGCTTCAGGTTCAGGACAGTAGGCAAATTTTTCAATTTCACTTGAGGTTAAACGATTGTGAACTATTTTGTATTTGATTTTGGTTGTGAATTATTTGGGGAATCTTTTTTCCTTTCTACTGAAAACTGAAAGTTGAGAATTTCTTCAGTATTGACCTTGTTTCAGATTAGAGTTTTAAATTTTGGTTTTAATCTATTCTTTTGTTTCGTTTAATTTCGCGAAACGGTGATTTTCCTTCGAAAATCATCGAATCGTTTCAAATTATCTGTAATTTTATGAACTCTATTTTGTTTCAAATTATCTGTCATTTTACATTACCAATAAAGTATTAATTATTATTTTTTCAACATTACTCATATTTATTGTTATCTTCAATAGAGTAGTAACAAGAGTTTAAGTTGACTTTAATAAGGATACTTTAGTCAAGTACAATTATTTTTTGTTAGAATTGAGACTATTTAATAACTACCTTAATTCTTATGCTATTACCTTCAACGACAGATAATATGAAACGGAGGGAGTATCAATTCATTCGGCCACTAGTTGATATTAATGTGGTCCTTCAGCATGTGACTATGTTTATTGAAATACAACTCAAAATTATCTTCCATTCACATCTAATTATATTAACAAATAATATAATTACATCATATTAGTATCATGATTATTTATTATTTTTTAAATAATGATAATAAATAAAATAAATTATAGTCGTTCAAAAGTGAATAAAGGACCATAATACTATTATGACACATTCCTTTATCTATTTTACTATAACATTAAATTTTTTTTAATATTTAATTTTTTTATAAATGTATAAAAAGATCACATTATTTTTAACACTTAACACCCATATAGTAGATATAATAAAAATGAAAGATAAACTAACGATTTTACATATTTTAAAAAAAATTTAAAAATAAAAAGAATATTGAATATTATATTATTAAATTTTAATAGAAATTAAGATAGTTTGTCCTAAATAAAACCACTTATGTGACTCTTAAAAATAAAATGACTTAAACTGTTAGAATTATAGATTGATAACTATTTCATTGTGTTATAAAGATTAATAATCACTTCATTTTCTTTAAACGATACAATAAATGCGTGAGTAATTTAATCATTTTATTTGAAATACATAATAAATATGGTGGTTACTATCTTATAGCTACTCTTACTTTTTGAGGGTTTTTTATTTTATTTTTTAGAATTAAAGGATTGTTTCCTCTGATTTATATATATTTTTAAATGTTTTGAAATGTTTTAATTTAGAAAAACATAAGTCCCACAACTAACTTTGAATGAACAGTATATAAAGTGAAAAAAAATATTTTAAAAGTTTCAAAAATATTTTAAAAAATTCTCAAAAAAATATATAACATAAGAAACATACCATTAATTCTAAAAAAATAAAATAATATATGATTTTAAGAGGAGATGTAGCGCTACAGCCCTAAAAACATAGCATCTCCCAATAAATATAAAGATATTTAAGTCATTTTATTAAAACAAAAATATCTTTAATATATGCATTTATTATATCCTCTAAATAAAATGATTTAAATAATTTTACATTTATGGTGACTAATAAAGAGTATGACATGATTATTTGGTACATTTAAAAATATGAAAATTGTTAATATCCATAAGTGAGAAAGTTAATAATTTCTATTAAAATTATATGTAAGAAAGTTAATAATTTATATAAAAGTGAGAGAAAACAATTATTATTGAAAGTTAGGAAAATATCAAGACGGGTGTGAATTGGTATTTTAAAAATTTCAGTTCAAGTAAACACCAGTTAGACAATCTTTAAACCCATATGAGTTTATAAATGAAACACAGAGGCATTGAAAGAATAGTCCTCAAACAGTTTTAGTCAGCTGAAAGTTCTTTTAGTTGCCTGAAAATACTTTTAGGTACCTGAATATGTTTTTCAGGATTTAAGTACCTAAAACTTGTTTTAGTCACTTGAAAATAGTTTTAGTGACCTACTGGCAGATTTTTCAGTTTTAAACTAAGTTGTGAAAAATGATAACCAATTAATGAGATAAGGGAAAGAAGATGAACACAGGAGATTTATATTAGTTCAACCCATATTGTGTGAGTTTATATCCAGTCCCCTTGGCTCCTAAGGGATTTTTCAACTAATCTCAAATCAGATTACAACCTAATTTCCCTGATCACTAGCAATAGATGGTTTTTCTTACTCACCACAAACAAGTTAGTTTTCCGAAACGCTCACCAACAACGTTAATAGTGGTTATACCCCAAACCATAAAATACAACTTCAAAAAGAAAAGGGAGATAATTTGATACTCTCTAGGAAAAGCAAATACATCCATATAGGCACACTCTGATTTTTTTAAGAAGAATATCTCTCTGAATAATAAAAGAAACATCAGATGAAAGAAGAACATTTTGATTTCAGTAGCTCACTCTCAGAAGATTTAGAGATGAAACACAATGAGAGGGAATAGAGCTTCACTGTACCAGTTTCACTCTTGGTTCTTCAATGTCTCAACCAATCCTTCAGCCTTCTATTTATCTACATTTCCTTCTTCTAGCCGTTGGAAGGCATATCTTCACTTTTCCAAATATTGCGTGATCTGTACAGCTCAATGTAATAAGCTTCAGGACTTGATTTTTCGTATCCTCTTTGTAGTCAGATGAAATCTTTTCATATCCGTGTAGCTTATTCATCTTCTTCCTTCAACACTTCTTGCTTTAGTCGAAAGTGATTCTACTATGTGCGTCTGAACTTCATTTGCTTGTGAAGGGTTATGCTTTAGTTTGAATTCTTTTTGCTTTTTCCAAGTAATGATGATATGTCCCTTTGTGAATGGCTCTTGAAAAAGTTGAGGTAATTTAAAGAAGAGTTTTGGTCCTCTTGTACATTAGTGCCTTTCATATCTTTGTGATAACATTAAATGCTTGTCTTGTAATTTACTCCATTGAATTTTTTTCTACCATAAAGGATTCTCATGTGACCATATTTTCCTTTTTAAGTCTTGTAATATTTTTGCTCCAGATGACTTAATGTTGGCCAATGTAAAGTGAGCTCCTTTGACTTTTCAATACTGAAATGAGGTGGCATGCATTTTTCTGATTCCAACATGGCATTTGTAATGCATGAGTATCTGAAAGTTTAATGAGTAAAATATGAGTGTAATATATTGATTCTTCTTTATACAATTTGTTATTTGTTTAAACATCATTAAAAAATGTTTGGTGAAATTAGGGATATGAAACAATTGAGTTAACAATTATTTATATTAGGCTAAGTTGTATAATAGAAGAAAGGAGCGATACTTTTATTAAAGACTCCAACATTTAAGTTAAAAGAAGCCATGGAATCAAGTAAGGTTGAAGATATTTAGGATATTGAGAGCAAAAGTGAAAGTGCATTTACAAAAGTAATCATACTTTACTAAATAGCTTCTAACACTCAGTAATATTAGAGGAGTCTTTTAGAGTTAAAATTTTGCGAATTCAAATTCTAATTAGAGTCAACTTGATTAAAAAAAGATAATTAAAATTACCAAAATTACGCTGTTAGAAGATTGACAAAAAAAAACATTTTAATTGAATGTGACTACTTTTTTAAAGAGTAATACTATCCACACAATTATAGTATTCATACCATCCTTACAATTTCTTTTTTCAATTATTCATTATTATTACTAAATCACTTATCTTATTCTACTAATAGTTAACTTTTTTTTTAAAATTATAAAGAATAGACTTCCCCCCGTTTAAAGAATGTTCTCATAAAGAAAAGTTTTGGATTGACTCTACCAAAGATTTAAAATAGTGATATAAATCTGATCATGTTAAAAGAATAATATAATTTATTATGTTAGTATCATAATTATTTATTTGTTTTTAGATAATTATAATACGTATTTATTTTATTTATATATGAATAATATTTAATTTTGTTTATATATAAATAAAATAAAATAAATTGTTATAATTATTTAAAAATAAATACACAACTCTAATTCAACCGTATATGACCTAATTATATTATTTATTAATATATCTATAGCCCATTGCCTTATAATGACTGTACGAAGGATCCAAAAGAGATGGCTAGGGGCCGAAGAAGATTCCTTGACAAACGATAGCCTCCTTTATTGAAAAGTTCAGGTACTTTTTTCTATGAATTTATTTAAAAATTTCGACCTACACATATTTTGAGTCAACAAATTTGTCATCATTTATGACTTTCATTACGAAAAAAAGTTTAGTACTATAGTCGTAAGTACGATAATAACTAATAGTGAAAATAGATTGGTGTGAGTCTCACTCCTTTAAAGTGGAGCTCATGCTAACATGTGAATGAAGGGTGCACCAATTATGGTGCGCCTATGGTATCAAACTTTTTTCCCTCAACTATCTGCCAAAAAGCATGCAAGATTTTGCACCGGAAAGAAAGTAGTGAGTTTCTTTTATAAGGGGTTTGGTTAGTACTATTCATTTCTCACTTTTTATATTTTTATATTTTTTATTCTAATTTTTAAATTTTTGTAATTTTTATATTAATTAATTATTTTTTATATCATATATTTTGTTTAAAATTTTTAAAAACTTTTTACTTATGAATAAATAATATACAAAAATTATGAATAAATAAGATAAGTAAATGTAAAAAAAATTTTTAAAAATTCAATTTTTTTTAAATTTATAGTATAAAAAATAATTAATTAATTTTAAAAAATAAAAAATATATATTAAAAAATAATAAAAAAAATAAAAAAATTGCCTACCATCACATTACATGCTATTAGGCGAGTAATCACCTTCTTTTATTAAGGAAAAAGGTTATCATCCATAATTACATGCCACTCCTCTCCCATAAGCATAGTAATACTTTGAGGTATATATTTTAATTTTATACCTCAGTATTATAAAATAAAATAATAACAAATAATACCAGTATTATAAAATAAAATAATAACAAAATATAACAGAATTTGCCCAAAAGGCATATATATTTTAATTTTCAACTGTCTATTTTCTCAATTAATTATTATATGAAGGTCCATCGTTTAATTAGAGCGTTTTTTCAAAAAAAAACTCTTTAAAATAAAAGTGACTGTTTAAATAAGTATTAAAAAAAGTAAAAACACAAAAAAAGTATAAAATAATACTTTGTTTTTGTTAAAAATTTTAGCTTTAAGAAATACTTAATAAATAAAAGAAAGAAGAAAGAATGACAATACTTAATAAATACAAGATAATCATTTGGGAGAATACGAAAGGGAATATATTTAGTGTTTCTCGGAGCGCTCAATTGAGTAATCCGAGGAAAGTAAGTTCACATAGGGGCCCCACTTTTGAAGTGGAGCCCACGTCACAGGAGGTAAGACCTCCCATCTTATGTGTTTGCTCGTCGCACTCAAGTGAGTGAGCATTAAATATATTTTCAATATGAAGGCGACATTATTGAAACTACCTTAACATTATGAAATAATTACAAAACACGACAAATATAAGGTAGTTTTTATTATTATTAAATGTTCTCACTTCCCATATTCTCAGTAGTCATTTTCTAAACTCATAAAGCCACCCAACAAAGAAAAAAGGGTGAGTGAGTTTTTTTTTTTTATTAATTTAACTCTGACTAAAATTTGAACTTGCAACTCTAAAAAAGACTCCAATATCATTAAACTACAAGGTAGATTTTTAAAGGAAACATGAATAACAAAACCAAAGAAACGCTATACTTCCCCATTAACTCTCTTTCCGACGGATCCAAAATCCAAACCAAACAAACTTTTGGTCCTTTACACCCTGGATTCAAAATTGAAAGAACCAATTTTACTGTTTACATATAATTAATCAGAACTGGGAGGAAGTACCCCTGAAAGCATGTTAAGACAACAATAGAAAATACATCTATTCTGACAGATGAACTAGTAGGCAGGGACCAATGGACATTATGGATCCTTAATTTGGCTCAAATTGCTCAAGAAATGACTATTGAGAAATAAATAAATAAATAACTACAGGGGGTTGCCAAGCACTGTGATCCTTTCTATTTGATTTTTCATCTCTAAGTACTAGTAATTTCACTTCCCTTGTATGCCAATCAGTTGCCGAAGACGCTTGCAGATGACGAGTAGGTAAGAACGACAGCTCGAATAATTAAGGCACAGTTTGCGAAGACAGAGACACTATCCAAGAAGCAAGGGCAATCAATGTTAGTCCAGTACTTGAGTACATTTTGTATAGCATGAACATGAGTCAGATTCCAACCTACGCACCCCAGGTTGAATAGCATGAACTCTCTAATTAGACTGTTATAGCCATTAACCCTTCATATTAAGAAGAGACCAACATTAATTAAAATAACTTAAATTTGACCATTCAAAAATAATTAACAAGGCATAAAAGAACATGGATTCAAAAATAATCAACAAGGCACAAAAGAACATGGAAAACAATTAATATAAAATTATAAATTGCTACTGTACCCTGCCACCATACTGTCACCAGTGGTCTCGCTACAGTGGTGTTAGGAAATTATTAAGGAAAGTGCTAAAAGTGAAATTAAAAAAGAAAAAAGGAAGTAAGAATGGCCATTTGACTCAGGATGGAGAGAAGACAACTTCATTATAGCTTCTCTCCAATACCATTAGCATATTTGTGGATGATCCTTGAAAATTCTATAACAAATTTCATTCAGAATGGTAAGGTGGGTACAATTATGAATTCTACTTTTATTGCATTTGTTCCTGAGAAAGACCATACTTTTAATATCGAAATTTAGAACCATTAGCTTGATTCTAATTTTTAAGTGTGTAAGATCTCGACAAAAGCCTTGTCCAACGCACTGACTAATGCAAGTAAGTGCAAAAAATTTTCAATTTGATTCTTGCTACAAATGGAATGGAGGATGATGTTAGGTGTCGGAGTGTAAAGTGTATAGTTTCAAAATTAGGTTTTAGAAAGGTCAATAATCAAGTGAACTAGGAGTTTCTCAATAAAGTTTTAAGCAGAGTTTTGGTTATAGGTGAATGAATGATTAATTGGTTCTGTTATTTCAGTCACTGCTAATTATAGGGAGCCCAGGGCTTGTTATAGAGATTGGTATGACTTGATACAGCGGGATCCTTTCTCTACTTTTCAGTTTACTTGGGTTATAAACATGATTGTCAAATTCAAGAGTTTAAGTAAACTCATGAAAGGAAGAGTCTTTATTGCATTATATAATATATATATATATACTTAACAAAAATACTTAAAATGTAGTATAAAATAGGGGAAAACAAATAAGAAGAGTCTTTATTGCATTATAAAACTAAAATTCATATATTATAACTTCAAAATTATAACTTAAAAGTGAAAATTCAAAAAAGATTTTCAAATGAGGGTCAGAGAGGCTTGTTGCATTTTGTAGCAAGAGAGTTTATGAGGATTTCTTAAATATTGCTAATTGCAGAAAATCACATTATTTTGGGTTGTATTTTTCTTTATTTATGGGCTAAGCTGTGCAGAGTAATGAAAGAAAAGTGAGGTTAGAGATTTGAGATTCAGAAACTAGAAAAAGAAACCCAATTGCTTGTGTTTCATAAATTCATAAACTGTTTACGAGTTTACCAAAATTTAAATTCGAGTTGACACGTTTTCCTTACCTAAACTTGTAAGTTAACTCGAGTTTAACAACCATGGTTATAGATGCTTGGAGTACAATGAAATCTTGAGGAATAGAAAGGGGTTTTTATTAGGTATTTGTCAGTGGAGTTTAACTATATGCTGGTTTCTCAAATGTAAACTAGAACTACCACTTCTCATGACTTTTGCATAACTGAGAAACTTTTAGAAAAATAATACATCATTTGGAGTAGATTGATCATTGGAACATTTGGCAACAATAAATACGTAGATATGAGATTTGTATGAAGGGGGAAAATCTTTGAGGAGAATGACTATTGAAAGCAAACATGGCTTACCAGCCATCCGGGCTGTCAATCCAAGCAGCATGAAGAGCCAGAATTGAGCGATTCATTAAAACCTTGTTATCTGCTGTAGCATTTGAGAACCAGTTGATTGTGTAACCAACTGCTCCGAACTCAGTGATGGTCTTATCAGATGATGGGCACCAACAGGGTTATGAAGGCCCTGTCTACTCCTCTCTTTAGGATAGCTCATACTTGGTTGAGGGTGTGAGGATTCCATCAATGTGCGTATCTGATTAGATAGTTGGCAAGAAAGGAAAACCCATAAACTATTTTAGTTTCCAATGGCAGAAGCACATAGATCAATTGTGGGAATGAATCCTTCAAACTTACCATATTTAGGCGCCTGTTGTGGAGATCATTTAATAGCTGCAAGTTTGAAGCATAAAAAGTCATAATCCTGATTACTGTCCTTGAAGCAATAATCATTTGCCTATAAGAATTTCAAAGTAATATACTTCAAGCTTCTTATGAAAAGGAAGTATTAACATTGTTTAATTCATAGGTTCTTTTTTTTTTTTGGGGGGGGGGGGTTGTGGGGAGGGGGGGATGGTGAGAGGGAGATATCATTTTTTGCTTACAGGTGTGCTCTGATACTTCTCTTCACTTGAATATCCCAGAATAGTTAAATCCCAATTTTTCTCTGCACAATAATTCGAAAACAAATAAATCAGCAAAGTTTGTGATGTCAGCTCTATTTACTGAATACACACAAAAACACACACACACACACACACACACATATATATGTATTTATATTAATAAAATTTACCAAATGCATATATGCCTATTACTTAATCCAAGCATTCACTTTTTACCTAGCTCATGATACCATATAGCAATACATGATCTCAAATAAATCATGCAAGCCTAAAAATTTGTTCATTACAACAAGAAGTGAGCCAATGTTGAGCTAGAAATCCTTATGTTGGACTTATAGTATGCAAATTAATGTACAACCTAAAACAGTAGTGCACAGCATATCCCCCCTCACACCATAGAAGTGCTGACCCAATTTTCTAAGACGAAAACGAGAGTAAATTTCTTTATACAAAAGAAATTTGTTCAGTTTTTTAGGCACTCACCTTAAAGTCATATTATCATTTGAGTTTGTTTTTAGTTAACTAGTAATAAATATATTGTAGAGTCACCAGAGGGCAGTTGAATTTTAAAAATTGTTCATATTAACTAATTATTCAGATAATAACACTCAATATCTACTTTCCTCTGGTAGACACATTTTATCCGTCCATAGTCTTGAAAGAAAAAAAATTCCAAAAAGTGTGTCAGATCTGACCATTAGTATCTTTATTACAAAAAAAAAAGATCAGAGTTGAACTTTTATGAATGTTTATTATAGTTTCGTTAGCTATGGAAGTTATGGATGAAATAAGATTAACATAAGATAGATAAGGGACCAAATCTCTGTCAAGAACAAATACTTATCAACACGTCATGTTTAAGTCACACGACCGGACATGTATTTGGACATCTATGTGGGAAAGAAACAAAGGAATAGGAAAGGACACAGTAAAGCAGAAAAACAGGATTCACCCATTTACATTAAACAACTAGGGTCGGGAAAGAGATAGCATGTAACCTGTATCCCATTTTTGCAGTAACCAATAGATGAAGGCATTAAAGGCAACAGATAAGTCAAGTTTGATCCTTGGAAGTGTAAAAGTGCAAATCACTCAATAAAAATTGACTATAGTAATAAGTCAATCAATTACCAACAGACATCTCTCCCCCCTCCCTTTTTTTTTGCTTTGAGAAGTCGCTTATCCTCTTACCCTCTTAGTTTCAATGACAAAAGACTTAGAAGGACATAACAGAGAAACTTCAAATTTACTTTGCACTTGTTTACCAAACTAAGTCCAAGTGATGCAGGAGCATTCAGATTTGTCCTCTGTTTACTACGTTATGTTCTGCATTTTGTTCTGTTTTCCTTTGTGTATG
>JASKGM010006191.1:0-11355 GCA_034509205.1 Ceratonia siliqua
TTCACTTAATTTTCATTCATTTTTCCACTCCACTACTAGTCTACCACAAGGTTTTGTAAAAAAAAAAAAAATTTAACAAGGCCAACCCGGCCCGTCAAGGACTAACCGTGCCTTAAACGAGTTGGGCCAAAAACGGCCCTCGTTTTTTAGGACCTATTTTTTTGACTCAAAACCCACCGATTGGCCCGTTAGGATCGGCCCATTTTGACACCCCTAAGTAAAAGTGCTCACTTACCATTTTTTTTTTTGCCTATTTATCTCTCTCATTTGACCAAAACTGAACGTTGAGTTATCCTTATGTTTGGTTGTACCGTTTGTTAGTTTGTCCATTCTATGTCCAATTTCATGAAAAATAATCAAACTTCCCCATCAACAAAGGCTTGATTAGAAGAATTTTTTTAAATAAATTATTTTATGAGTAAAAAAATATATTTAAATCAACTTATAAAAAAAATATAAAGAACAAAAAAATATAAAATATATTTTTTTCTCAAGCTAAAAATTATAATTCAAATAAAAATATGTACAATAGATAAAAAAGAAGAATGATCGATTATCTTTTAATAAAAAAAATTTTACAAAAATATTCTTTTAATATTTTTAAAAACAATACTTCTTAATTAATACACCTTAATGCAAAGTAACTTTTATTTTTAATAAAAATCTTT
Organism: Ceratonia siliqua; assembly: GCA_034509205.1. Classification (NCBI taxonomy): domain Eukaryota; kingdom Viridiplantae; phylum Streptophyta; class Magnoliopsida; order Fabales; family Fabaceae; genus Ceratonia; species Ceratonia siliqua. Next base: position 669 of record JASKGM010006191.1, read on the forward strand.
TTAATAAATATTTTCATAAAAACTTTTTTTTAAAACGCATCCAAACTGTTCTAAGAAATACTTTTTTATCACCATTAGGGTCGTTTGAATGACCTTATAATTTTTAATAAATATTTTAAATAAAAATAATTTAAAAAAATAAGTATTTAATATTTAAATGTAATTATATAAAAATTATTTTATTAAACAAAATAAATATATTATATTTAAATATAAAAATATAAAAACACTTATACAAGTAAAATTATTAAAAATAATATATAAAAAAATTTATAAAATATTTTAAAAATATATTTATTTAAAAATTTTATTTTTCTTTTAAATTTACTTTTTTTTTTTAAATATATTTGTCACCGAAACCCATCGTGCGCCTACGGCACATGCCACTGGGATTTTATTTTGTTTTTTCAAGTTTCTAAACCATTTCGGTATCATTGACTTTGACTAGAAGAGTTTTATCTTTAAAGTTGTAAATATAAAGCATGCAAAGACTTAACACCTAAGTTGTCACTTATCAATCTGGGATGAGCTAATCCAACTGACCTGCCAAGGTGGCTAAAAAATATTTTGAACCCTTCACAAAGACAAAGAGACCAGCTCTTCGGTCACTGCTTCAATTATTAAATCATTGATTCAACCGTTTATATTTAAAAGAATAAAATATCTTTTACCTATTAAATATAACATAATTAAACTTTTGACTAAATAAAATATGTGTAATTTAATTAAAAATTAATTTATAATAAAAATAACTTAATATATCATTTGATTAATTTTTAATAAAAAATTACATAATAAACTTTATTTAAAGATGAATAAAATTGATAAAATTTATTAAAACAATTTAATATTTTTTAAAAAGAATATTCTATTATAAAAATTTTCAATTAAAAAAAGAATATTCTTATATTTATTTTTATATTTATTATTATTCATTATCTATCTTTATTATTATTTTATAATATATTAATAATTAAAAATAAAGATACTAAGTATAATAAAAAAAATTTTCTATCATGGCAATGGCAATGGCAAGTTGCCAAGCCTCTTCCTAGAATCCCACGAGTCTTCAGCTTCTATAAATAAGCAAAAGAGATACCCAACCTACTATTCTAGCGGGCTTTCCTTAAATGGGCTTTTTATACAACTTTTTTTATCATGTTTGTCTTAAAAATTGAATTCTAAGTTATAGTCTTATTTTAATACTATAACTTAATTAAAATTGTCGATTTTATTTTTTTTATTTTTTGTCATATTTTTTTATATTAATTATTTATTTATTATGTCATATATTTTTTATAAAATTTTTAAAAATTTTTAAAATTTTTTACTTATACATAAATAATATCAAAAAAATTATAAATAAATAATATATGTATAAATAAAAAAAATTTAAAATATTTTAAAAATTTCTAAAAAATTATATAACATAAACAATAATTAATTAATGTTAAAAAATAAAAAAATATAATATTAAAAAAAAGGATATTTAGATACTAGACTCAATGGTGCAGTTCTAAAAATAGGGTTGCACCACAACAAACCCCGAAAAGATTTGAAGCAGTTTAAGACTTTCACATAGGGAAGAGTTTAAAACGAGTCCAACCGAATTGTGTCCGAGCTCAACCCTGGTCCACAACCTACCAAATTGGCAAATCATATTGTAAATATATATAAAAAAGAAGCTTTTTTGTTAAAATGTTATTACATATTGAATTTGATTAATTGTAATTTTTATTTAACACTAATTTGCCGAGCTCAACCCGTCCATCCTACCAAATTGGCAGATCATAGTACATATAAAAAAGCTTTTTGTTATAATTTCATTACATATCGGATTTGATTGATTGTAATTTTATTTATATATAAGATTGGTTGAATGTGTAACCTAATAATTAAAAGTGACGCAATGTTAATAAAGTTTTTTATTTTATTTGATTTAATTAGTTTCAACTAGTCTGATTAGTGATTAATATAAACGCTAAATTTTCTTTTTAATTCACCACATTCAATTGATTTGCTTTTCATCAAAACGGTCCCTAAAGAAATAAATAAAATGAAGGTCAAATCTAAATGTGTCGGCGCGTCATTGCATATTTACTATTTAGACGAGGGAAGGTATTTGCACTCTTTTATAATTAACTATTTTTTAGAGGTTTAATAATGTTTTTCTATTAATTTTTTTATATCAATTAAATACTTAATTAATTCATATTTAAATTATCTATTTATACTGTTAACTAAACTAAATTACTTATACAATTAAAATTATTACTTTTATTAAATAAACTTTTGATATCTTTTCTTCTTATTTATTAATATTTTTAAATTAATTATTAATATTTAGAATAATATTTTTCTTAAATAATTTGAATTTCAACTAAAAGTATGATGGTCATCAACATCTAATTCAATTAGTACAAACTTAAATTTATTTTAAAATTTAATATAATTTAAGTGTACTTTGTGAAAAAATAAAATAAATAATATTATTGAATTTAGGTATAAAATATAATATTTAATTTTATAACTTTCCTTTGTGATAATATTTATATAATTTTAAAACAGTTAATTTTTATTTGAATTTTTTATTGAGATTATTAATTAATACTAATATTTTACTAGGCTTCAATTTATTATTAAAATTTGAAGGTTTTAGTTTTTAATTACCTAATTATTTTTTAATAACTAATATTTTATAAAAAAATATTTTTTATATTACTAAATTAGCACGATAAACATGAATGAATAATTCTTTTTGTAAAAAAAATTCAAATATCTTAAGTTGTATAAGTATAGATACACTTATAAATTATAATTTATATAATTTATGAAAAATTATATAAATAAAATTAACTTTTTATTCAAAAATTAATGTTCATAATTAAAAATAATTAGAGTATGAAAATAATAATCATATCTGAAATAGGCATGTCAAGATATAAAATCATCTTTTTAGCTATTTAATTTGCATGAATGTCAGAATAAACGATTCTATCAAAATATATACTTTCATCAATATTTTGATATTCTGCTATCATTTGATTATAGCTAAAGTCTTCTTTTGATTTCTTAACTTTTTATCAAATTTCAAGTTTGTTCCTTATTTTTGTTTTATTTTATTAATGTCCCACAACTTATACAACAATACTAAATTTATCCCTATCATTAATTCTATTAACCACACTAACAAAATATATTAACATGTTGTCCACGTAGCAAATTAAATATCGACAATGTAAACAACTAATTACCATGTCGCTTGCTTACATGGCAAATCTCCCAAAAACAATGCCATTTTGTACAGTGGCTTCTCCTTCACACTACACCACACCTGATGACCACGCTTCTCCTTTTCCTCTGCCTTCTCTACCATTTGCTCTAATCACACCTAAAATTTCCTATTTAGAGTCTTATTTGTTCTCTCCCTTCAATCAATTCCCTGTGGCCCAGACGTGATTGCATAGATGGATTCTAGGGCGAAAGGTAAGTTTGTTAAGTGAAGTATTATTTTATTATTTTGTGTGAATTTATCTGCGGAGATTTTTTTTTTGGTTAAATGCTAGGATTTTGGTTCCAATGTTTTTAGTTTATTAGTTAATTTTTAACAGGGGTTGTTGATATTCAAAACTTATTATGCGCAATCCTATTTTTTTAAAATTGGTTGAGGGAGTAGGTGTTGTGTGTGGTTACAGGAAACAAAAAAAGAAATGTGTGTATATGTTAATATGGAAATTATAGCAATTATATATATATGTGTGTAGTTACAGGAAATAAAAAAAGAAATGTGTGTGTGTGTGGTTACAGGAAACAAAAAAAGAAATGTGTGTATATGTTAATATAAAGTTTTGAAATCATATTTAATTATGGAAATTATAGCAATTATATATATATGTGTGTAGTTACAGGAAATAAAAAAAGAAATGTGTGTATATGTTAATATGAAGTTTTGAAATCATATTTAATTATGGAAATTGTAGCAATTATACTAACATTTTTTCTTTTGACAAGTATTTGATAATTATAAATTTTGATAAGTATTATAATAAAATAAATAATAAATATGCTAACCTTTTTTCTTTTGATAATTATAAATTTGGCAGGTAAATATTGCATCTATATATTGATTAGGTATGGATCACTTTGTTGTGGTAGTCCACCATAATGGTCAATTTATTGAGTCATCTAAAATGGCTTATGTGGAGGGTCAAGTTACCGGTTGAAATAATTATGACGTAGATAAGTAGAATTTTTGGGAGGTTACGAATTATGTGGAAAAATTGAATTACAAAAAATATGTAGGCATGTGATACAAAGAACACATGGTTAGTCTGTCTGAAGGTCTTAGACCAATTTTAAATAACAAGGAAGCAATGAACATGGCTTTCATCATTGATCATAAGCTTGAATATGCTGATGAAGTTAGTGACCATGAGAATATTGCATTAATTAAGATAAGATTTAATGACAGTAAAGAAAAGGGTTATGATATTGATGTGTTTGAAGTAGAAAGTGAACTGAATCCAATATACCAACAAGTGGACTACTGGTACCCCTTCAAGTGAGATTAAGAGAAAGAGAGAAACTATATCACAGGCGCAATTCATTTCTCAAGTTAAAACCTAACACTACAAAGTGGCATTGTTGAGGACTAGGTCCCTCACATCCCCGCTATTGTGGATTTGTCCTCTACCAGCGTTGTGACATTTTAACAACTTTGAGGTCGGGGAGCGAATCCCAGGAATCGAACCCTTTATCATTTTGATAGTGGATAATCTCAAAATGATAAGAGGTTCGATTCTTGGGAAGCCGCCCACGATCTCAAGGTCGGTAAAATGCCACAACACTGGTAGGGGACAAGTTCATAATAACGGGTATGCAAGGGACCCAATCCTCAAAATGCATCTTTCTATATCTTGCACTCCTTAGCTGTCAATGAACAATTCTCTTGCAACAATAGACAATCATATATTGATTCAATGGTTGAGTTCACTCTTTAATACGATTGGGGAGTAATTCATGGTAATTTATATTAATTTCATAAAATGAAATCTATTGACAAAAAACCTTTAGTTTTCCATATATATGGCACAATGCAATACACTCTACATTAATAATTTTCTTTTTCCACTATGGATTTATGTATAGATTGAGACATTTCTGTTGCTTTAATAATGCTTTTGTAGCTTGATTTAGGTGGTCATTATTTTCCGAAAGGAAAAGACATTCAAACAATATTTGACATACTCTGGAAAATGAGTATAAACAATTCTTTCTAAGAAAAGAAAACATGTGTCGAACAAAATTTGACATGTTCTGGAAAGGAAGCGTGAACAACTTCAACTAGACATTTTTGAACTCAAATCATTGTGTTTCAAATTTTAAAGTGCCTGGACTCTCAGAAGTCAGAACAATAACCCTAGGTCCATGTGATTAATGGGATACAATATAATTTTTGCCAATGAACCATAATATCTTATTTCAAACAAAAGAGTTATCCTCTAGTAATCCACCAATTAAAGCAACAGAACCATAATAAAACTAGTGTCAGCTATAATGTTATAGATATTTTAATAATTAGAACATGAAGAAACAATGACTGTTTGCAGTAGATGGTAAATTTTACAACGGAAGACTATAAGAACTTATGAAACAAACACTGTAGAAGATTGGTGGAAAGCAAAAGCATTGTAATGCAGGGCTCTAACATAAATGGCAGGGATGAAATAGCCCTAAATCTCTTCGTAGCATGGATACTTAACAAAAATAGACAACCAACCGGCTTTGAATTTCAACTAAAGTGAGAAAAGATAATCAAGCCTAACACTCTTGTAATTCAACTAGCAGAATTGAATACAACCAAAAACATTACAAAAGTCTCTCTTTAACCTGTATTCTTGCATTACATAAATGAAATTTTGAATTGAAAGTCAGCAATATTGATCTCCAAGCACCAATTAAACCCAACAAAGTTACCAAATCAGTAAAAAAATAACAAGTAATCGACACCCAAAACAATAGCTGGAACAACTTGGTACCCAAGAACGTAATATGTAGGAGGAGGAGCAGTAGAGTGTGCAGTAGCGTTGGGAAGAGGGACCAGCTGAGGAAAGCCAATCGCAGGGTGTGGTTCTGGAGGATAGTTGGAGGCGCCTGGAAGCTACCATACTGATGAGGAGGTGGATATTGCTGCGGAAGTGGATGGTGGGAGGGATCGCCTGACACGGCTTAAGCTTTGTTGTCCTTGCCCATCTTCTTCTCTATGACTGTTTAGTAAGCGAAAGTTGTGTTTTTATTGAAGGCGTTTAGGGTTTCGCTAATCGATTAGCTTAGGACAAATGAAACCAGAAGGAGGAGAAGATGGTGAGAAGATGTTGAAGCAATTGAAATGCAGATGGTGAGAAGAGACTGAAACGCAAAGTGAGAGAAGACCTTGTGAAGGAGAAGGAGGAGATGAACTGATTGAGAAGGAAAAAGATGACCAAAATGGCTACGTCTTTAGTTGCAATTGAGAGGGAAATAGCTTCTTAAAACGATGTTGTTTTGGAATTCTTCGATATCAGCATGTGACATAACAATTAAACGTCTACATTGACAATTAACTTGCCACGTGAGCTACTCGTCAACAAATTTCGTTAGTGGGATTAATAGTGTTAATGGTAAGGACAAACTTGTTGCTGTTGTGTAAGTTGTAAGACATTAATGGAAACAAGAAAAGTCAATGGCCAAATTTGAAACCTGGTAAAAAATTAAGGGACCAAAAGAAGTATTTAGCCTTTGATTATATGAACAAGTAAATCCCCATAAAAATGTTGTAGTTCTCTGAAAAAGAATAATAATAGGGAAAAAAGAAGAATAGAAGTATGGAAAGATTAATTGTTTATCTAATAAAAACAATAATTTTAATTGTATAAGTAACTGAGTTGAATAAAGAGTGTGAATAGTAATTTAAATATAAATTAGGTAATTTTTTAATTAATATAGAAATTAACTTAATAAAGAGGTATTATTGAAAATTCAAAAAAGAATTAGTTAAAAAGAATGCCAATAAACATTATTTATAGTTGCCAAAAATATGTATATATATTATTTATAATTATTATTATGCAATGTTTTAGATTCAATATAGACTATGAAAAATCTTACACCTTCTTCATGCTTTTTTTTTTTCAAATATTTGTTAAGCAAGTGGAATTAACAGACCTCAAGGGTAAATAACCATAAGAATAAAAAAGAGCAAAACCAAAGAGGACAAAGAGCACCACTAGCTATTCAAAAACATTAACTCAAGTAGTACTCTTCCTGATTTCAACGTCGGAGGCTCAAATCCTCACTCGACCCTCTAATCAAATAAAAAATATGGCCTCATCGAAGGACGAGATTCTTCTCTTATCTATCTTCTGTCTTTTCTCTCTATCTATCTTCCGCCATTTTTTCTCTTCTTTCTCTTTTTCTATGATATTCCATCCTACCGCAAGAGGATTTTGGAGGCCATTGATGTCTTGCTTTCAACTGTTGCTAGACCAGCCTGGTGGTGACTTGGGATTCGAAGTTACAGGGTAGCCGCCTCCATTGTTGTGGCGCTGGGGCTTTGCAACCTGCTCCGAAATGCTCTTGAACCTATCCTTTAACGCAGTCGAGAAGCTTTTGCAATCATTGATTAGGTTAAAATCCTCTTCATCGTCACTGGTCCCCAAATGATCATCTTCATCGTCAACATCCACATGCCTTCTATCTGTTTATTACGTAACTCAAAGCTGAACTATATGGGCACCTCTTAGAATTTTTGGTCATGTTCTTGGAAATTGAGTCTGGCTAGTTTGGATATGTACCACAGATGCTGGATTCGTGTCTGATATACATGAGTTTGTATATAAAGCAAAGATACTTCAATAAAGAATTCGTCTTTGATAAATTAAGTATTCATATTAATATCAAATTATGTGTGTCCATGATTCCTCAAGCACTTAAATATTCGTCTTTGAGAAATTGGTACAGAGGATAAAAGCTTTTCTGGGCAACTGACGTATTTGTGAGCTACATAAGCATATATTCGTCAACCTGATTATTGAAACAGTGCTCTTCCACAGCCAACGATCCTTTATGTTCGTTCACCTTTACCATTTCCCTACCTAGCCCACCATTTTCGTTTCTTTCACTGAAATCACAAGATTCTCAAACTTACTGACTCATTAGGCAAACGAACTTCCCAATAAGACCACTTTAAAGTATCAGTACATTTTAAATTAGAATCATATTGTAATTAATATGTATTTGATACTAATATTAGATATTATATAAATCAGGATATTTACATCATTATATTTTATTTTGTGTATCCATCTCAATATTCGTACTTTTTCATATGTTTATAATGTTGTGTACATTATAATAAGAATAATCTTAAATTAAACAATTCTCATTGAGGCTAAATTATAATATTTTTATTATATAACAAATATTATATTATATTAATTTTTTAAAAATTTAAAATTTTTAGGGGGCTTTACCGAACTGCCCCTAAAGACATAATCAACCTATTATTCTTGTAGGCTTGGTGTAAATGGGATTTTTGTACAGTTTTTTTCATGTTTATTATAAAAGATTTGAGGCAATTTAAAACTTTCACATTGAAGTCTAAAATTTGAGGTGGAAAAACAGGCTAGTCCGAATTTAAATCGAGCTAGCATAATATTGGCTCAACCCCGTCCTATGCCAACCCATCAAGTTAGCTCAGCCCTAAACAGATCCTATATTTAATGCAATCATATTTTACCTCTAAAAATGCTTCCTCAACCCTTACAAGAGTTATTTACCAATAAACAAGAAGAAATCAACTTCCAAAAAGAAGGACGTATATGCTGGAGAGTAGAGATGAAATGAGTTGTATCCAAATCAAACTATAACTATTAACTAAGATAATATGTAGTAGATAAGTTGACACCAGGTTTAATCACATACATACTTATCATACTATCCTTTTTAGTAAGATCCTAATCAATAATCATCCCAGAAGGGAGGTCCATTGTTTAGTACTGGAAGGCCATACACAATAGGAAGAGTTTTTTCTATTGTTGAGATGGCTAGTAATGACAATTTATCTAATAAATCAATGGGAACAATGCAGATTACATTATATGCATTGGTATTCTCTACTTAAGTAAAGCCAAAGTTGTTCTACACTGTATGATGTCTTCAGTTCAAATTCTTTCTTTTAGCTACAGATTATAAGCTAACTCATTTGAATTCATGGTAAAAAGAATGTGACCTGAGGCATTTGCCATGCTCCAGGTACATTCAACCTGGAAGCCACAAAAAACTGAAAAAGAGACAAATTTACAAGGAAGGTTTTTTCTTTAACGTTCATACAGATAAACATAATGTAACAAAAGAGTTAGCTCTAACATTGACGGAAAAAATATTTTACTTCATAACTACTTTTGTCTCGAACAATTTGAACAGGTTACCATTAAAAAAAAATGGAAATAGATGCTGAGTAGCAGATTGTGTATTTTGATAAAATTTCTAAACCACAAAACATGGTATCTCAAATTCAAATTACCAGTAGAGATTGTCACATTTTGGATAATCTCAAATATAGAAAGCAGAAAATAGAAAAGGGAGAATAAACTAAAACGCCCATCAAACATTTTAATCAGTTCATCTAACAATGCTTAAATATTGTGATTTGTGGCCAGGTTCTGAACGAAATCAGTACAGAGGATGTCAGTCTGGGATGAAAAAAATATTAGGTTTATAAAATTCTTGCTTTTGTTTTTTGGTTCAGTGGTGCCAGTGCTCCTTATGTTGCTTAACATTTGAAGAAATTATGAAAAGGGGAGAAAAAAAAGAACTTGTACATCCAATTAATTTTCCAAATCTAAAATACGATGCAAAAGATAACAAGGAATCCCCTACCAAATAAGAATGAAATTAACCAATAACCCAGAAGAGATAAATTACCATCAGAAACTTGGAGAACACCAAAGGAAAAACCAAATATTTTATAAGAGCCCCCAAGAATAGATAAATTTTGATGCTTTTTTATTTAAATTTTTGGTGAAAATTATGCAAATTTAGTAGAGATGAAAATCCACAGAAATAGAAGACTCCACCTGAATAAAACAATAATAAAATCAGGAAAACATAATTGCCATCCAAATTAAAGTAACAAGAAATAAACCCAAAAAATAAAATAAAAACGATTTTTATAAATTAGGCAATAAATAGCACAGACAAAAAAAGTGGAGAGAGAGAGAGAGAGAGAGAAAGAGAGAGAGAGAAGGTGCAGAACTTGATAAATTGATAATTGGAGTTGATGAAACAAACGCCAACGTTGGGACTGTAACCTTGGGGAATACCTGCCATGGTTCTGGTCCTTCTGGAACTGAGATTTTTCGGAGGAAAAGAGAGCAAGACACAGTGTTGTAGATGTCATCGGTGTGACTTGTAAGAGAAAGTTGAGAAAACAAAAGTGGGTGCCTGACATGGAGCATGGAGGGGATGTTTAGGGCATCCTCCAAAATGCGCCGTTCGGATTGCTAGCCTGATCAGGCCGCCCAAAAAAGTCCGAATATTTTCAGACAAGCATTTTTGGGGCCCAGTCTTACTTTTTTCAGTTTAACACAAACTGTGCCCATATTATCACATCTATCTAAAATTGGTGTGTCCTCAACTTAGAGTTTGT
>JASKGM010006192.1:0-11354 GCA_034509205.1 Ceratonia siliqua
GTTGCCGGGGATCGAACCCGGGTCACCCGCGTGACAGGCGGGAATACTCACCACTATACTACAACGACTCGTTATGGCTATGCGCTTTCATTATTAATATCTTTATTATTTTCTTCTTTATTTTTTAACAAATAATAAATAGTTAAAATTTTATTTTTAAATAAATAGTTTATTATTTAAAAAATGAACACTGAGACCATTTAAACTTGTACTTTATATTTTAGTTTAAAAATTAATTTTAATAAAACTTTAAATTTATTATAAACTAAAACTCAGATTGAACTTAAGATTTACAAATCAAACTAGCTATCCGATATATATATATATATATATATATATATGAATTATAATTTCATATTTGTTGTTTTATGTTTTATGTTTTTATAAAAGATTAATTGTGTAAATAAAATGAGATAAAATATGAGTCACAAATTATAATTATATATTTTATTTTATTTTAAATTAAAGTTAAAAATTATTTTACAATGCCAGGCTTGAATAAAACTTTTTATAGAAAAGTGTTACAACTTACAGTTTGATGTACTAAATGTGTAATGCATAGATAGCATCACTATCAATTCGAAAATGCATGCATTGTGGGATATATGAGTCATACTTAAATATTTAAATTCATTTTATATTTATATATTTAGATTAAGATTATAACATAATAGTACTTTTATTTTATTATTTAAAATTTTTATAGAATTTATAATAATAATAATAATAATTATTATTATAATAATAATAATAATAATAATAATAATTATTATTATTATTAATGTTATAATTTGGAGTCATGAATTTTGTGATTATTTTTTTGTGAATTTATTATCAATTTATAATAGTTAATTTAGTATATTTGATGTTGTTGACAACAAGATGTCACGTTCAACTTTAGGGCACGTGACTGACGTAAGAAATTATCTTTCAGGTAATTATCTACTAGTATAAAATACCCATGCAACTAATATCATTAACACTTATTTTTAAATGAATAATAAAAGTTAAACATACTTTCACAAAAAAATTTTAAGTTAATAATTTAATAAAAAATTTTTTTGAAATATGGACTATCCCAGGTTACAAATCTGTTCAAAAATAAGGTAGACAAGCCCACCATAAATTAGAAGCCTCAATGGCTTAAACAGAAAATAATAAAGGAGTCCAACATATACTGTTTCTACTAACTACATATATACTATACAATTATTATTATTATAGACCAAGACCCTTATTCAGAAATGCAAAAGAAATCAACCTATCCAACAATGTCCACTATTCACTCCACTTTTACTTAAAGTATTGCCTACCAATTCAGTCAGTGGGTTCAAAGGGAGATGACGGAGCTGAAAGAAAATCACCAGTGACCTGATCTAAAAAAAGTTGAAATTTGAGGGGTGAGTCCACTAACTTAGTGAATGAAATACAGACTTAACAATGGATACATGAACTTCCAAGTAGAAAGTGCATTATCGCTAAAATCATGTGAAACGTCATTTCAGTACTTAAAGAAATAATTTCAATATAATATGCATCTAATGCACCTTACATCTGGGAAGTAAAATAATTTATATTTCACAATCATATTACAATAATATTTAATAATATGAAGTTCAAAGAGTGGTTGTGTTCAGAAAATACTTTAATAAAAATCATAAATTCTTAGGATACATAACAATTTAAGGGGAGAACCCAAGCTGAGAAAAACAGTATTCCCACTCTAGAAGATAAAACTCAACTAGAGAGTAACCCGATCCTCACCTTCGGGAACTGCACTCGCCGAAGGAAAATACTAAAATTTCTGTTCCTCCTAGAGCATTTTCATTGTCACAACGTGACAGTCGGTGAAAAGCCATCACTTTATGACTTTGGGGCATGTAAAGGAAAACGCCGAGAAAATGGGAGTCGTCACCAATTAATTAGAAGGATAATTGGGATCCAAAAAAAAAGAAGGAAAATTGGCCCTCGGAACTAGAGGAAGCATTTAGGAGTTTAATTACGCGTAGGGAAGGTGTTAGGCACCCTACAACGTCCATCCCTAAGGACGGTTATCCTAAATTGTTTGTGTTTAAAGAATTTTAATTTATCTAAATGACTCATTTTTATTAATAAAATAATAATGGACAAAAATGGAAAAGATAAATAACTAGACCTGCCTAACTTAGTAAGTGCCTACGTACCCCAAAAGGGGTCAAGGTCAACGTAGTTCGAAATATTTAGATAAGTTGTGATGTATGATCTCTAACCTAAGAATGTTAAGACATTTAGGGGAATATAAAATTTCACTTAAAGCTTGGAAAATGAATTAGGAATGGGGCACTGGGAAGAATATACCTCCACTGAATGCCCAAGGATAATTGTGACTTTTGAAAAATAAAATTCCACTGAAAGTCTAGAAAAAGGAATAAGCAGGACCTCGGGAAAGATATACTTCTACTGAAAGCCCACAAGATTTAGGACATTGGGGAGTATGTAACTCCACTGTATGTCACGAAGATTTAGGACTTTGGAGAAGTTAAACTTCTACTAAAAATCCTTTGAAAGTGAGGAGAAATTTTATCATTCTTAGCCAAATTTTAATTTACCCACTTTTAAAAGAATGAATTTTTTTGAAAATAATGGGATAAGGATGTAATGTACTGAAAGTATTAGGGTCCAAAATAGAATTATTAAAAGTATTAGGATAAGAATACCATTTTGAAATTGTTAGGACTAGAATAATATTATTGAAGGCATTTTTAGTTTAAACTCTCATTATTTTATAAGAGTATTAAACTTGCTTAAGTTCCTTTTTTAAAACATTTGATTGGGTCATCAAAGCCAATTTGAAAATATTGAGCCTTGAACCCTTATTGTAATTTTCAAGAGAATCTCTAGGGCCTTGGACCCCTTTGTTTAAATAATTGGACCTTGAAATTACATTTTTGAGAATAAATCTAGTGAGCTTTGAACCCCTTTTTGAATCAATGAGGCATTTGAAGCCTTGTTAAAATCTTTCTCTAATTACCTTTCCAATTTAAGCCTTGGCTAACAAAGTCTATACCAGGAAGTACTCCCCTTTTTAACACATAATTTATTTATGCCATAGAAGTTCAATCTATTGCCATGAACAATCAAATAATGTGCACACTGGCTAAAGTCAAAATTAATAAGGTATGCAGATTTACTTTGCTGTATTTGAAATAACACGGTTAACTGAACCATCACCTAATTGTAGCATATGAAATTATACATAACACAGTCAATCCAAGGACTCAAAGCTGAGTTACTAAGTTTACAAGTTATGTCTTAGGCTTAGACCAAAATATCTTCACCTATATTCCATGAACTTTATCTTGAAATTGTTACCAAATTCTTTAAGATTCATTGCTGAAAAATTATTGTCAAATTCAGTCCAAAAAGCCTAGAATTATTCCAAAATAAAGCTAGATCACAAAAGAAAAATTGCCTAGGACCAAATCAATCTCAGATTTTTGCTACCAAATCATCTTCAGAAATTAGACTACCCTATAAATAATTAATGAGCATCAAAAATCAAAACAGAGTATATCATACCTGACCCAAAATGCTAAGCAAGACAAAAACAGCTTATGAGAATCCTTACCCAATGAACGTAAACACTTCTATATCCCAAAGAACACATCCAGAATGAGAGGTAATCTTAGCACTATATCCTTAATGTATAAACAACAGTAAATGGTGAGGAACACTTCATACACTACTGTAAACCGAATCAACATACCCCTATCTATTTCCAATCCAAGTTTCAGATCACAATAACTTACATTTCAGGTTAAGGGATTCCCACTCAGAACTACACTAACGTGCATATCAACTTAGGATGAAACTAATTCTGAACTAAAACTCCCAGGTCCAAATCATACAACCACTGAAACCATATTAAATTTTAGCTTGAAAACCCATCCTTTAAAATAAAGTCATGTTTTATTTGCATATATTAGACTGAAAGGACCAAAGTAATATGCTTTCAAACTGAACAAAAATTAGCACAAGAAACCTCTCAACATACTTCTAAACGTGCAAAACCAAAAAAAAAAAAAACTTTCAGCATGTGACAACCCACCATGGGTGATCATATAGTGATCAAACAACAATGTGGCAATTAGAGTCATACAATATTATGATTAGAATGATGATCAACTTTGATATCCTAAAACAAACTGGATAGGGGTTCAAAAATCCGTAGCAATTAAACAAGGTTAATTCAATGCCTTTTCATGCTTTATGGAATAAGTGAAGTTAAAAATACTTTTTCAAGAATCAAAATCCGTTCAAATATCATCACAGATCAGTACCAATTCAAAAAAAGGAAACATAAATAGCACCCATCCCCTTTCCAGAACATAACAACAGATAAGTTCTACCATAGATTATACACAGCTTTAAACCAATCAATCTAAAAGGATCACCTGTCAAATTAGCATTTCCCATAAGCAAATGAATAAATAAACTCGAGGTGATTTACCAAGTTCAGAATCATATTTACTACTCTAATCAACTACTCTTTTCCAGAACTAGAATAGAAGAATTCTTACACACAGGGACTCCTTGAATAGGGACTAATCAACCTCAGACTATAGGATCAGCCATAGATCAACTCAGGAAACCAAAGGAACGAGCGTAAATGGTAAAAGAGAATGAAGATGTCTACCTTCTTTCTAATTCTTCTTTCACCTTCGGTACCTCTGTTCGTTGATCCCCTTCGTTTCGTGATCCTTCTCCCTCAAAACTCTTGGCTTCGAAATCCTCGGTGATTCGCGATCTCCTTCTTCAGCGTTGTCGACCTCGGTATTCTCCTCTCTAATCTCTCGGGATGCCGTCCTCCCTCAGAAACTCCTCCATGTCTCTCTTTATAGCCCAGAAATTGAATCATTCTCCCCTTCAAATTTGCTAGAAATTGCCTCGGAAACGCTCCCAGGAATCCACTCTTTTCCCTTGATTCGTTCCCCCCAATCTTGGTCTTCTTCCCCTCTGTGTGACCCCAAAAATCTCTCCTCCCAAATCGTCGGTTTCTCTCTAATCTCGCGATCTCCCTCTCTATTAGTTCTCTAATCTTTCGGGTTTTATGGCTTCTCCAAATGTCAGGCGTTGGCTTGTGGAGAATCGGTTATGGCAGAGAGATGAGAGATTGGGGGCGAAAGAGGTCTGAGCCTGAGTTGCGTGAAACTAGGGGAGAAGTATACGGGGTTTAGCGAAATTTGAGCTGATGTTGCGTGAAGGAATGGGTGAAGACCCGGTCATGGCTTCCTGGTGGACCGGGCTTGTTGGATTAGGCTGGTTAAGTGGGCTTGTGGGGTGTTCAATTGGGCCAAGTATTGGATTGGGTTTAGTCCGATTTAGGTTAACTAAGTGGGCTGGGTTGGCTTTTTCTCTTTTTTGTTCATTAGCCTTTTGTTCTTTTTTTTTGTTAATAATAATAATTAAAAAAAATTTTTGGCTCTTTACTATCATTATTTTTTTATTTTCTTTTTATTTTCAAATTTTTTTATTAATATAAATTTTTATTTTATTTTATTTTTTTAGTACCTAGACAAAATACAGTGTTGACACTTATTCAGAGGAAACCATTTATAATCAAATTCAATCTTCTACTAGGAAATGTACTTACTGACAAAAGTATCCTTTATCAGAAATTGCCCTCAACTGATAAGTGCATCTAGTGGTTCTACCACCACTCTATTACGAATCCTAGAATGCGGTTCTAAATCACTTTCATAAATCTCATACAATTTATGCTTTCCCATAATCACTATGAGAAAACAATTCATACTTAAAAATAGAGTAATAATTACATATATATATATATATATATATATATATTTCTTTACTCAAACCACTTCCAATTCATGTTCAAATAATATCATTGAATCACAAAGTAAAATTTAACGATTAAGGCATCCAGAGATAAGTAAGAATCCACTCACTACTCAAACTGTAGAAAATAAGGTGATTATCTTCCACCCAAACTTTACCTCAAGATAAATTCAAGTTTGAAGAATTTGTTTCAAGTGTCCCTATAATTATAACATGTACACCTATATATTAGTAACCCGAATTTACAACTGTGTTCTTAATACCACCACTATAACTAAAATGAAAAAAATATCTAAATGAGAATTGCTTATTTATTTAATAAGAATTTGACACTAAAAGGACTTAAAGTTTGCAATGGCTATTAGAACCAACTTTACAAAGCTAAAAATTTAGAGAATAGAGAGGTCACATTCAAATCAACCTTAGTTTTAAAATTCATAACCGTGAATGGAAGTCAAAATGAGGAACTTAGTTCCTTGAAATTAATTTGATAGTTCAACCCATAAGAAATATTTTCTTAAAATTTGTGAACTATATTCCAAGAGTCTATGATTTCATTTGGGAAAAAACCAAATTAAAGGAAGCCAAAAAACTCACCTAACATAACCAAATGGGACCATAGAACTAGGAGAAAAATTCACACAACTTGAGGTCAACTTGACTACTTACTAATTTAATATTCACAAAACTGCTACTCATCACAATCTAGATTCAAAATAAAATTAAAAAAAAATATATCAAGAGAGAAAAGAAATAATTTTACTTGAATACACCTTAAACCTAGCCTTGTATTTTAATATATAATAATTAATTTTTTTTAAAAAAAACTTTCTGATTTCTCAATCAAAAGCATAAAGTGGTTGAAACAAAAGACCTCAAACGTTTTAAGAATACAAATAAAAATTCATGGTTGGGTTCTAATAAAAAAGAAAGATGAAAGGCTCATGGGTTGTGAAGATATGATATATTAATGATATCATTATAGCAATTGAAATTAGCATGTACAGATAATTGAAAGGAGTTACAACTTACGACAATATGCAAGGATTGGAATTGATATCTTTGGATACCAAGAGGCACCGTACAGAGTAGGAGAGGGAAGGACAGTTTTCTCTCTCTTTTTTTTTTTTATGCTTTAGGTATTTAAGGAGAGGAGGGCTATTTTACAATATTTGAAATTTGTAGGTTTGCTCCTTGGTTCCTGGACTTGTTTAAATTTACAGTTAAACTTTCTTCTATTTTATTTGAAATAATTAAGTTGCAAATCTTTTATTTAAAAGATTGGGCATTACATAAGGTATAGTGAAATTTATATACTTAAATTTAATATATATATATATATATATATATATATATATATATAAAAGTAATTTTATGGGTATCAAATTATTATTCTTAAAATGTTTAGATTATTTGAGTATTATTTTTTAATATTCTAAGGATAAATTTATGAATATGTATGAATTATCGTATAAGTAAACCTATAGTCTGTGAATTTATTAACATTTTTGTAATATTTAAAATTTTGTATAAACATATTTTTAATCACGATTAGCTAAAGTGTTATATTTTGTGTTATTCTATATTTTAAAAATTTTTAATATATTTTCTAATTATTGTCTTTAGTGAGTAAGTTAACTAATAACTATCAAGGCCTTTTCTATTAAGAAAGTAGCGATATTTTGGAGTAGTATTTTTTTATAATTTTTTAAGAACTAATTAAAATTTTTTTTAAAAATTTTAATAAAAAATCAAAAGAATTGTTTTACTTTTTCTTTACTTTGATTTTAGATTTAGTTTTGAATATTTATGTTATGAAATTAAATTCTTTAAATTATTTTTTAAAAAATTATAAAAAAAATAAAATGCTACGAATAGCAAACCCAACTATCAAACAGGATACAATTAAAGTGGTATATATTAAAAAATATATTTTAGAATACATAAAAATAAACTATTAATAAAAAAAAACTGACTCATTACTTTGACTCTCACAAAAATTAGTTTTCATAAATTTCACAAAAAGACTTTTTAGTCAACATTCATTTTATTCTACTTACATAATCACACTAAATAATAATTGACTAGAAAAATCCTTTTATAAATTTTGTGAGAATTAATTTTTGTGAATCTAACATTTTTTTTATGAATTTTTCCTTGAACTATTGTGGAAATAAACATTTTTATAATTAAATTAATTATCTTTGAGCTTTAATTTCTTTCTTTCTTTTTATGTGAAGGTAGAATTTTAATGTTACATGATAGAATAGAGGTTGTAATATGAAAATTTCTTGAATATATTATGAATGTGGTTTAATGATATTATTGGAGCATGATTTGGAAATGATTCTGAACTATTGTGGGATGATATTATTGGAGCATAATTTGGAAATAAACTTTGAATTATAATTTAGAACAGAATAATAAATTTCTTTGTCACTCCCCACTTAAGGCACGTGACCGACGTAAATTATAAATTTAATAATAAAAGCAAATCGTATGTTAACATAAAAATTCTATGAATCCTGGATAAAAATGATTTATCTGAAAAAAAAAAACTTGTTATTGAAACAAGATCAAACATAAGAATGTCATTTCTTATTACTCTTTTTTTTTCCGGTAAAGTACCTAAAAGAAAAAAAAAAGAATGGTCAAAATTTTAATAGAAATTTCGGCAGAGTTTTGTTACGTCCCACTTTAGAGCACATGACCGACGCAAGAAATTACCATTCAAATGATAACCTACCAGCCTAAAATACTCATGCAACTAATATCATTGCCACTCAAATTTTAAATGAATAATAAAAATTAAGTATAATCTCACAAAAATTTTCTAAGTCAATAATTTAATAAAAATTTTGACAGAGTTTCCCTTGAAATATGAACTATCTCAGGGTACAAATCAGTTATAAAATAAGGTGGACAGGCCCACCATAAATCAGAAGTCTCATTGGCTTAAGCAGAAAATAATAAAGGGGTCCAACATATACTGTATCTACTAATTACATATATACTATGCAATTATTATTATTACAGACCAAGACCTTTATTCAGAAATGCAAAATAAATCAACTTATCCAACCATGTCCACTATTTACAAAAGTACTTTACTAATTACTCAGAGTATTGCCTACCAATTCAATCAGCGAGTTCAAAGGGAGCGGACGGAGTTTAAGGGTAATCACCAGTGACTTGATCTGAAAAATATTAAAATTTGAGGGGTAAGTCCACCGACTCAGTGAATGAAAAACAAACTTACCGATGGATACATAAACTCCCAATTGTCAAGTGCATTACCACCAAAATCATGTAAAACTTCATTTCAGTACTTAAAGAATTAATTACTATATAATATGCATATAATGCTTCTTACATCAGAAAAAATAAAATAATTTATATGTTTCACAATCATATTACAATATTTAATAATATGAATAAAAAGTAATTATGTTCAGAAATGCTTTAATGAAAATCATAAATTCTTAGGATCCATAACAATTCAAGGGGATAACTTAAACTGAGAAAATAATATTCCCACTTCAAAAGATAAATCTCAACTGAAGGGCAACCCGATCCCATCTTCGGGAACTGTACTTATCGAAGGGAAATACTTAATTTCCTGTTTCCATTCATAATCAACTCAATTTTCTGCCAGAAACTGCACTCACTGACAGAAATACCCTTTATCAGGAACTGCCCTCAACTGATAAAGGTTGTGACCTAGGTGCACCTAGTGGTTCTATCACCACTCTACTATGAGAAACAGTTCATGCTTTCCCACAAACAATATGAGAAACAGTTCATACTTGAAAATAGAGTAATAATTCCTCATACTTGGAAATAGAATAATAACTTCACACACACACACACACACACACACACACACACACACACACACACACACACATATATATATATATCACTTTGCTCAAAATAATTTTAACTCATGTTCAAATAATATCATTGAACTATAAAGTAAACTTTAACGATTCAGACATCTAGAGGTAAGTAAGAATTCACTTACACTTAAACTGTAGAAAATGAGGTGATTATCTTCCACCAAAACTCTACCTTAAGATAGATTCGAGTCCGAATTATTTGTTTCAAGTGTCCCTAAGAGTATGAAAGTTATATAATTAGTACATTAATATAACATTTTTTTCACTAATGTTCTCAAATTCTTATAACCCCAATATAAGTCCTTACCATACTTTTACAAAAGAGAACATGAAAAACAAGGAAGAGACATTTACAAAAGAGAAGCATCTATCATGTTTTTTGTGATTTCCTTTACCTAGATTTTATTTTCATGATTTAATTTATTAAATAAGAAAGAAGTATCTAGTCACTTTCTATAAATGAAGGAACCCAATAACCCCACAAAACCACCATTCTAAATCTGCTATATTGTCATAAATTTCTAGATTTCAGAGGAATGATTATAAACACATACTTACTAGAACAAAAATGGTGTTGAACTTCAACTTATAGCCACCAAGGGACTCCAAAACAGCCCTCACTTTCTCCAAGAGGCGCCGAACAGTAATAGCAAAGGGGAAATAGGGGTATTGTGTGGCTGGAGTATTGGGGGTATTTTGCTGCTATATATATTAGAGAAAAATGAAGAGACCTTTTCTTTTAAAATTGGCTAAAATTATCCCCTTTTTTTAAATCTTTTTTCTAGAGTTTTAAAAGGAGTGGTTTCTATTTAAAATATTTAGGTATTACAAGCTTCTCTTGAAATATAGACTATCCCATGGTACAATTTATTCAAAGAACAAGGTGGACATGCCCAACACAGTTCAAATGGCCTCTATGGCCTAAACAGAAAACAATAATGAGTTCAACATAGACTGTATCTACTAACTATACATGAACTATATAATTTTATTATTACAAACCACAATCTTTATTCAGAAATGCAAAATAACCTATCCAACAATGTCCACAAGTTTACTAATGTACTCCACTACTACTCAGGCAATGCTTACCAATTCAATCAGTAGGCTCAAAGGGTGCAGACTGAGAGTTGAAGGGAATTCATCAGTAACTTGATATGAAAATATTAGAAATTAAAAGAGTGAGTCCACTGACTCAGTGAATGGAATAAATATTTACTAAGCGATGCATGAACTCTCAGGTATAAAGTGCATTACTACCAAAATTATTATGTTAAAACACAGTTTTAAAACATAAGGAATAATCTGAATATAACAATACGCACATAATACACTTTAAATTAGGGACGCCTGAAACAAATTCTTTGGAACCGAATCTGTCTTGAGGTTGAGTTGATGGAAGATAATCACCCCATTTCCTACTGTTTGAGTGGTGAGTTGATATTTACTTATCTCGGGATGCCTAAAACTTTAAATTATAAACTTTGGTTTAATGATATTATTGGAGCATGATTTGGAAATGATTTTGGACAGAGAGAGAGATATATATATATATATATATATATATATATATATATGTGTGTGTGTGTGTGTGTGTGTGTGTGTGTGTGTGTGTGT
>JASKGM010006194.1:0-11351 GCA_034509205.1 Ceratonia siliqua
GTTACTCATTCTCATTGGATCATTCAATTCAAATGGGCATTAACTTCTTTGTTTCCTTGGAGTAGGCGCCCATTGTTTTGAGAAAACAAAATATAGAAAGATATTTGGGGAAAGCAAAAAGATCAGAGAGAGAATGGGATTTTTGGATATAAATATAGAATCTCTCCTCTTTGATGAAGGGTGAAGAATCTACAATATTGAGAACAGGAAAATTGTTTGGATTGAAAAATTAGTATTTCTCCTCCAGAAAGCATGAGCAACATAACGCTCACATTGCAGAAAAAATGGTAGACATATTATATTCTCTATAGTGGGGTATATTGCATATTCAATGTTGATAAGATTGAGAGATGATTTGAGAAATTGAAAGGAGATTCAAATTTCTTCAAACACAAATTAATACAAGAAACTTCAAAGGTTCTAAAGGAAAGCATGGAGTTTCAGGAGCAAAACTTCGAAGGTTTCGGAGTGAGTATACTATAAAAGGCCTAGAGTTCTGGGGTATTGCAGAGGTTAAGGTTTAGTCACAGTTTGGTAAGCTGTCTTGTGTGTTTTTTGATTTGACATGTTGTTATTGGGATCAACTACATGTCTGTAATTTAATCTTACCAAACTTACTATAGTGGATTTGAGGTGGTGCCTTACACCTGGAGTGGTTTTTATTTTGAAGAGGTTCTTCAAAAGTTTTCCACTTCGTCAACAAATTGCTTGTATCCATTTTATTTACTGTTTAGTATTTTAATTTATTGCATATTTGTTGATTGAGTTTTTGGATTATCTGACTTGCTAATTAATTGAGCTTAAAATTTTAATTCACCTATTCACCCAATCTAGGTGTTATTGAGTCTAAACTAGGATTTTTCACCCTGCATTGTAGCAACTAATTAGAAATCTTTCAGGTAACTCGTCCACCTTATGAGATAACTGTTCAAAAGCATCTTGACAAACAACCACCGTGGTTGTTTGTTTTAGACGATTAAGAGCTTATACCGAATCTTCATATTCCGTGGGGATAAATCTATAGAGGAGAGCCTTGGTAAACTCTTCCAAAGACGAGGGTCATTGCAACTTCATCACCCACCTATGCCACTGCAAGGCAATGCCCTCCAAGTGGAAAGAAGCCAATTGTACTTAGTGTTTGAAAGCTACCTCCTTGAAGTCAAAATACTGCTCGTCCTTGTAGATCCACCCCATTGGATCTTCGCTGTAGAACTTCGAGAAGGATAGTTTCAGTTGGGTGTGCTTGTCATTGTAATGGTTGCTAGATGTTGGTAACGATTCATGGTGACCGAAAAGGTTGATCTCTGCGTGTCTTGTTGGTGAGTTCTTGGCTGCTTGAAGGCCTTGGAGCTCAGTCAACACTCTCTGTAGAGTAACGTTGAATTGATTGTAGCTAGACTCATGACTAGCTAAGATTTTGTGAACCTCGTTCCTAAACTCAACATTGGTGCGATTGTGTGTGTCCATGGATAGCATCAGCTCTGATACCAGTGATATGATGAATTTAGATAAGGTAATAGAAACAGAAGAGATAAAAGGAAGAAGAGAGGTTTTGAGAAACAACTTCATGATGCCTTTCCATTACAACCAAAATACCTATATAAGATTTACAAGGGGAACATTCACTGGCACTAGTCATTGACAAACAAGGCATTGCCCGATGGTCATAGAGAAACATGAGGTTTGATAAGAAAAGGGAACTTACTGCTACAAATGTACTATAATCAAATAAAGGTTACATTGCTATAAGCTAACAAGCGACAGGTTACAAAGGAACAAAGGGACAATAGGGGCAAGGGAAAAGCATTGTATCAATTTATGATCAATTCCTCATTATATATGGGTAGATTTTACCCCAATTGTATATAATTAGAAAAGTGAGTGCTATGTTATTCATGAAGTAGCAATACTCTATAAGCATTTCTTTAGTTTTGTTTATTTTTATTTTTACAATTTTTATTTTAAGACAATTTAAAAGATTTTAAAAAAATTTCATAACACAAGTACTCAAAAATAAATAAAAAAATAAAGTTAAAAAACAAAAAAAAAACAACAACTTTTAATTTTTTTTACTTTTTTATTTTTTTTGAAAATTTAAAAAATTCTTTTAAATTGTTTCTTAAAAAATTATAAAAAAATAAAATAAACAAAAATAAAAAGTGAATAAAAATCACTGCAGGCAGCTAAGAAAATAATAAAATAAATAACTCAACTTCTTAAAAAATTAAAATTTTCCATACATTAAATGTATTTCGAAGTTATGAACTTTTTTTTTAAGTGACTTGTACGATTTCGTCAGCTTTAGCTAATTAGAAAAATCCAATAGATGAAATAAGTTTGTCAACCATCAACCTACGACCTTTAAAACATTACTTATCTCAATATCATTTCTCTTTGAGAAAGTGGTAATACAAAAGTAATGTTCGCATGGAGCCCTCGTGTAACAAAAGTCCAATTTGGTTTTGCAAATAAATTAGGATAGAGGTCTGACCGCAAAGTTTAAAGCATTAAATGTCAAAATCTGATTCTTCGTTCCAACTTCCGAGAATAAGCATAATTTCACATTAAAAAGAAAAAAAAAACATTTTCTTTCATACAATCTTTTATACTTATTTATTACTATTAATTTAACAAAATAATAAATAATGTAAAGTTATTATAATAAAAAGTAAAAGAAGGTGTAATAATGACGTAAATTTAGTTATATATAAATAATATAACAAAAAAAGAAAACATCACAATAAGCACTGAATCAGTGGTGTAGCCTCCAATAGGTTAACTTAAAATTGCAATTTGCATTGCTTCCATCAACCAAAATGAAACATAAATACAAAAGGTGTTATTTGTTGAGCAATGTTATTTCTGTATCTTCATTTTTTACACCTCCTCTCATATTTATTATTTTATTATTTTTTTAATTATCTATCAATCACATTTACTATTTTTTTATAATAAATTTATGATAAAAATTGAGGTGTGGAAAGAGTGTGAGAAAAAAAATATTGATATATCATTTCTCTATTTGTATCAATTTTATGATATCGTTTGGACTTTTTATAGTGTTTAGGTGAAGAAAAATAATATTTTTATACTATTTTTTCTTACACTTTTACACCTCTACTCATTTATTATTTACCATTATTATTATTTTATAATATATTAATAATTAAAAATAAAATTAAAAATTATGCAAAAAATAATATACAAATATGATTAGATGAATTATTGCATACATGATAAAACATTACAAGTGTTCGAGAAAATGGAGTTGACTGCATACCCATTCAAACAAATTGACTTAAGGACCATTTTGGGGAAAATTTCTTAGGTATTAGTAAGAAATTTCTCTTTAGAATTTTATTTGCGTCTAAATTGAACAATGCAGTTTGTATTATCCGAATTTTTTAAATTTATTCAAAATTTTGAAACTAATTATATTCAAGCCCCTATAAGCATTACAATATTTTATGACATTTAATATTTTTTTGTCATTTTAAATTATTTGAGACAAAATTTATAAATCTTATATATATCATTTTAGAAAGAAAATTTAATTCTTGATTATATTCGTATGACTTAAATACAAATAAAATTTATTTATTCGTAGACAGTTAACTTGATTTTGGTGTCAAATTGAAAAATTTTCATATTTATTTTATTTGAGGTTGTTATGGTGCAGTCTCATATTTTTCGGTATTCAAATATCAAGTTTTTTTAAAATTTTTTGTTTTAATTTTTTTATTTTTTAACATTAATTAATTATTGTTTAGGTTATACAATTTTTTAAAAATTTTTGAATTTTTTAAAAATTTTTTATATTTTTTATACTATTTATTCATAAATTTTTGACATTATTTATCCATAAGTGTAAAAATTTTATAAATATAAAAATATTTTAAAAAATTTATAAAAAATATGAGATAAATAATAATTTATTAATATTAAAAAATTAAAAAAAAAGTAAAAAAAAAATATATGAAAGCTAACCTACCGCAACAAACGGTTGATTTCCCTTGTTTTGGATGCTGTCCCTTTCTCTCCAAGAAAATCACTCTTTCTCTCACAACAAATTAGAAAATTCTCACTCCATTTTTCAGCATCCATTTTTCAGCATTGAGAAATATAGAGTAGTACTCTTTTGTCTCAATGTTATCGACAAAGGTGTGGAAGCAAGAATTGCCAGAAAACTACTGTGTGAATAAAGCCAATGAAAAGAGGCCTATCACCGCCCTCTTATCTGTCCTTCTATTAGAGTCTATTCTTGTGGTTTATGCGAATTGGCACCAATCCTACGCCAGCAAAATTTTAATAGACAAAGAAAGTTTATCTTATAACGAAGAAATCCAGAGATAATAACCAGACACCTGAGGCCTATCACTTTGCTTGTAATATATATCAGCTATGAAGTTTGTTCTTATCTCCTCTATTTTCTCAGCAATCAAACGCAGGGATGTATAAACATTCAATACTTGAAATTACTGATCACGATATCCAAATAAATCACCAAATCATAGTTCATCATGAACAAAGCAAACCGTTTCGATTCAGGAAGAGATTAAATCAGACTTAGATTGTGTAAATAAATCAGTCGATGCAGAAAAAGAAAGAGCGAGAGAATAATTCTAGTGCGTTTTCTATAAGAGCAACAGAAGAGAAACGTCAGAAAACAGAGGAATCTCAAACCTGGATTTTCTGGCGATTCTTTTCGGCCTCGGCGCGTGCGGCGAGGTCGGCGACCATGCGAAATCGACGTCGAGGGTTCTTAACGACGGAGACGGCGGATCTCCAACGGCGGAGGGCTGCCTCCGACGGCCGCTTGGGCTGGACGTCAAAATTTTCTCTGAGGTACTGCTCCATTGTGATGGCTCACTCACTGACTCGCTCGCTCGCGGCACTCCTTCAGTGATCAGTGTGAGGAGAATGGGTCGATCTGGTGAAGAATAACAAAGAAGTGATTACTCGGAAAGAATGTTTCAAACCTCAGCCGGATTTGGCGGGAATTAGAGAAGGATACAGTTGGGTGCGCGGACCCTGTGCAGTGCATAACATATAATCTCTTCATTTTAATTTCTTTTCCTATTATTTTTTAATTTTCATTTTAAGTATCTAACACGCCATTTGGCCTTGACCTTTCTAATTTTCTACCCCTTCCCTCTTGTTACACGTTACCTACATTTCTAGGAACTTAAAACTTTTACCTTTTTTAAAGAAAAAATTGGCTTATTATTATTATATATAATATAACTATAAGATTGTAATACCTAAAAAAAAAGATAAGAGGGGTTGATTTTTAAATAATACGAAACCTAAGGACCAACTTAACTTTTAAAATTTGCACAAAGGTCCTTCCATCCCTTAAATAAGAAACCGATACCCTCCTCCCAATTCCATCATATTTGCGCCGCCAACTCCCCTGAAAATCCCTCCTGACTCCTTCATTCCCTCTCGCCGGAGTCTCCTTCGCCGCTATGGACCTCTGTCGTCAGCCATAGAAACTGTTTCATGGTTGTAACCGCCACGGTTTCACGTCTCTCCCCCAAATTTTCTACCGCTGTTCAGTGTTCTAATGCAGAAATTCTCTCCCCTTTTTCTCCTAAATCGTGAGCCCCGCCCCAACCACCGTTGCCCAACCACCATCACCGGCCGGTCAACACCTAGCCATTTTGGTGAACAGTAAGGTCCTTCTTGGTGCACAAATCCTGCAGAAAATCCTCCCTTGTACCTCAGCCATATTGGGTTTGGGTGCGAAAGTGAATTCCTCTTTCCTTCTAGTTACATTTGAAAGTGGAAAAACTGATATTTTAGGCATGATTGAAGTTATAGGGGATGGGTTATATATCTTTTCCTCAAAGTTTTTCTGATTCAAAAACCTTTGGGTCCCTTGGTTGGTGAATTCATGACATACATACATACATACATACATACACACACACACACACACACACACACACACACACACACACACACACACACACACACACACACACACACACACACACATATATATATATAGTAAGTTCATTCTAACAAACACAAATTTTGAATTCTGGCTTGATTGCAAATAATAGATATTTTTACAGTATACTATAATATTTTCATTATGTGGGTGAGCTACAAATAATCGATATTATGAATGGAGTTACTAGTCTCAACACATTCAAGTTGTGTTTATTTTCTGAAATTCCTTCAATAGCCTTTGTTCTTGAATGCTCAATGTCAACTCTTTATTAAGTTAATTCAGTAATCGAGCAAATGGAATTCTTTGAGCCTTTTCCTTCATGAACCTCATTCTGTAAAGTGAGGATGATTAGAAAAGAAATTCAAATAATCAAATTTTAGTTTTGAAAAGTGCTAAGGTTTAGTGAGGCTAATACATCATTATGTACTTGCTGTATAGAAACATCGGAATCAACTCCTTCAGGCTCAGCTTAGTAGTGAAGGGAGGTTGGCTTGGAATTGAATAACAAGCTACTAACCTAACGGTGAGTGGATATTTACTTATCTCTGAATGCCCGAGATTTTAAATTCTTCTGTTCCAAATTATGAATTTTTCCCATAGTGTTTATGGTAAAGCACAAATTATTTAAGTTTTCTGAAATTGATTTAGAACTGTGTTCTGGGATCCGTAGTAAAGTGATGGTAGAACCACTAGGTACACTTAGGTCACAACCTTTATTAGTTGAGGGCAGTTCCTAGTAAAGGGTAGTTCCAGACAGAAATTTATTATGAATGTGAATGGTTCCTCCAGATGAGTGGAGCTCCAGAAGGAAGTGATTAATTGAATATTCCCTTCGGTGAGTGCAGTTCCCAAAGGTAAGGATCAGGTCGCCCCTCCAGTTGAGTTATCTTATGGAGTGGGAATATTGGTTTCTCAGCTTGGATTCTTCCCTTGAATCTTTATGGATCATAGTATTTTGTGAATTTCAGTGAAGTATCCCGAAATTTAATTATTCTTTTGTGATAATAGTATTAAATATTTTAATACTATTATCATATTGTTGAGCATATAAATTATTTATTTCCCATATGTAAGGAGCATTATGTGTATATTATTTTATGGTGATTATACATTACATATTGAAACGATGTTTAACATGATTTTTTGACGATAATGCACTTTACACCTGGTAGTTCATGCATCCCTTGGTAAGTATTTATTTCATTCACTAAGTTGGTGGACTCACCCCTTAAATTTTTAATATTTTTCAGATCAAGTCACTGGTGATTTTCCTTCAGTCCACTTGCACCCTTTGAGTCGGCTAATTGAATTGGTAGGCGTTGCCTGAGTAATAGTGGAGTACATTGATGAACTGTGGACATTGTTGGATAGGTCATTTTTGTATTTCTAAATAAGGGTCATGGCTTATAATATTAATAATTGCATAGTTTATGTGTAGTTAGTAGATACAGTCCATGTTGGACTCTTTTTTTATTTCTGTTTAGGTCATAGAGGCCATTTGAACTATGGTGGGCATGTCCACCTTATTGTTGAACAGATTGTACCTTGGAATAGTCTATATTTCAGGAAAAACTTTGCCAAAATTTTTATTAAATTTTTGACTTAGAATCTTTATGTTAACATTTGATTAGCTTTTGTTATTCAATTCACAATTGAGTTTTAATGATGTTAATTGCATGAGTATTTTAGGCTAGTAGGTTATTACTATAAGATAATTTTTCTACGCCGGTCACATGTCCTAAAGTAGGGCGTAACAAAGATATTATTCCAAAAATTTTTAAATTACTATTCAAAAAAATTTTAAATCAATTTTGTTAAATTTTTTATTTATTTTAATGCTCTAATGTCTATTTTTTAATACAATAATCTTATCATTAATGAAAGTGCTAATATGACTAGGGTTGTCAGGGCGGGCCAACCAGTCTAAAAAATAAAAAAAATTAAAGTTTAATTATTATTTTTCTTTTTGCAACAAATAAGGTTGATTAATAAACATTTATTAATTATGATCATTTTTATTTTAAAATTAGAATAATTTATAAAAAATTTATTTTTATTATATAATTGGATAAGACTCGGAGCAAATTATTGAAGCAAAAATTATATAGAAAAAGAAAATAAAAAAATAGCTATTAGCTAAATGTGAAAGTATGAAGTCTATTAGTTATACATAATATTACACGTTAAGAAATTACTAAATTAATAATACCTAATTAGAAAAAAGGAAGAAGGGAAAAAAAAGAGAGAGAAGAAGATGATGTGTTAATTTGTCATTATCATAGCAGCCATATGAATTTTTCAATAATATCAGCTTTATTGAGTTTGGTTAAGTGTCATAATAATATACATATAAATTACCAAATTAATACCAATCAATTAAAATTTTTATAAGTATTTATTTGTAATGATATATTTATAAAGATAAATAATTACATAATATAATTATATTATTATATATAGGAAGAGAAGAGATTAACTTATTAGAAAAAAATAGATTGGTTTTGAACTTTCGGTTAAAGGAAAAACATATAAAACTAATGCGCAGAATAATAAAAAAAAAAGAGCCGTGCTAGCCCGCCCCTAACCCCTCACCCTGCCAATTTGATGGGCTGAATTTTTAGAACCCACCCCGCCCTGTTTTCAAAACGGACTGGGCCAACCCGATGGGCCCAGTTCATTTTGGCAGTTCTAAATTTGACTTAAAAAAACTTTAGCAATACTTCATTTGCAAAGATTTTTTTTATTAAAATTTCATTTTAGTCCTTTACAAATGGATTAATTTTCATTTTGATCCATCAAGCAAGCATTTTTTTTAATCATCCACAAAAAAATAATATGATAATATTATCCTTCCATTCGTCTAATATTAAATTTATTAACCACTTACTAATGTGAGTAGTCGACTATAGACATGTTAAGTGACAGGTTAGAAATGAATAAGTAAAAGTCAAACTAGAAACTCTTAACCCTGTAATGTCAATCCTATCAATAAACCAATCCTTATATTTATCAATAAAGGATCATAAATAAAAATCAAACTCTAAACTCTTTACATCTTGTAAAGCAATTCGATTCTATTAATTAAATCAATCCTTATTAACTTGTTTGCAAATATATGAACATAGGGAAGAGCTTCACGCAAAACTAGCCGTTAAAATTTCCATCAACAGAAAAAATTCGGTATTAGAGGCGGCTTTCCATATTTTCTTCCATCCCAACTCATCCAATAAGTTAGTTACTACCTACTCCTAGCTGAATAAGAAGCAGCCCCTTAAATAAAATACTGAGCAGATTTAACCAATTGAAGCATGTATTGAAGATTGGGAAAAATTACGGAGTAAATTATTTCCTAATACCTTTAAAGCAAGTGTATTTCAAAATAATGTTTAATAAAATTTTTTTTGAGTAGCATTTTTGAGATACTAGAAAATAAAAAAAATCTCATACAAAATTTTTAAAATATATTTCTAAAAATACAATAATGAAATTAAACCAAAATTATATGTCATTTATCAAAAGGTGTTGGAATACAGGAGAGCACTATGCTCCCGCCCCATTTTGGAGGCGGTAGCATAGTTTTGGCATCTTGATATCTCATTTTGTTTTTTGTTTTTTGTTTCCATTTTTTAAATTTTTTGATATTAATTAATTATTTTTTATGTCATATATTTTTAAAAAAATTTTGAATGTTTTTAAAATTTTTTGTATTTTCTTATACTATTCATTCATAAGTAAAAAAAAATTAAAAAAAATTTTTTAAAATAATATATGACATAAAAAATAATTAATTAATGTCAAAAAATTAAAAATTTAAGAAAAAAAGAGGTGGAGAGTGAATAGTGATCCTACCACCCAATGTTTGTGGGCAGTAGGATAGAACTCCCTTGGACTACAACTATTCTCGCACTCTCTCTCTTCTAACTACTATGTTTCCTAGGGCCACTTGACTTATCTAGGTCACGTGAGTCTTTCCAATTTGTAGTCATAGGTTGTACAGTCTATATAGTTGTTTTCTGGCCAAGCATATACTTGTTGCCTTAGTATTTACTTTGTCGTTAGCCATTTGGTTTTCTTACTTTATTCTTGTCATTCCATTTTTTCAGTAAGAAGCAATATACAAGATACACCATTTTTCATTCTCTTTCGTTTGTTTGAATTTTTCATGATATCAGAGCTATCTTTGTGAACCACCACCACTGTTTTTTCTTTTTCTTTGTTGTTGCTGAAGATGTTGAAGACCAACGAGAGTGAAGGAGAAGTCAGTACTATAGCTTCAACTGCCGGCCAACAGAAGGTTACAGATTCATCGTCTCCTTACTATTTACATCCATTTGACAGCCCTAGTTAGGTGTTTACTTTGGATTTACTGAAGGATGGGAACTACACAGAGTGGGCCAGGGATATGAAGGAGGCTTTATTTGCAAAGAATAAAATCAACTTCATCAATGGAGAACTTCCCATGCCAAAGGACTATTCGGGGGACCTATACAATTGGCAAAAGGATAATGCGATGGTAAGGGCATAGCTGAAGGCTACAATGACCAAGGAAATACGAAATAGTGTGAGGTATACTGAGACCTCCCATGAGATATGGAGGGATTTGAAAGAGAGATTCAGCAAAGGCGGTGGATCCAAAACCTTTGAAATAAGGAGGGCTATCACCCAACTGCTACAAGAAGGGATTCCAGTCACCACTTACTACACCAAAATGAAAGCTTTATGAGATGAAATACACTCCCTTCGTCTATTGCCAAAGTGTGTTTGTAGAGGATGCATATGTGACATTCAAAAGCAATTGAGAGAAATGAGGGATGATGACCAGCTATATGACTTTCTTATAGGTTTGGATGAAATATTTAGGGTTGTGAAGACACGGAACTTAACTCACACACCAACTTTGAGCTTGGGAGCAACTTTCCACTTAATTACTGAAGATAAGCAATAGCGTCAAGTGTCCCTCATTTGAAGAACCAACACTGAAGCAGTCGCTTTTCATGCTAATCCTGGTTATGATGGCAAAGAAAAAGAGATGGATGATCAAAAATGGAATACTAGGGAGAAACCTAAATATGCTCATTGTCATAAAATTGGGCATGTTAAGGAAAATTGCTATGAACTTGTTAGTTAACCTAGCCATTGGAAAAGGATACTACGTGACAGATATAGGAAGTGTAAACACTAGATTTTGTCCCCAAAAATAAATAAATAATAAAATAATTAAAAAAATAAATAAAAACAAAAAAAAACACAAAAAAAAAGGGAGAGTTAAGTAAATTAAAAACACATAAAAAAATACAAAAATATAAGAAAACAAAAAATTTTTTTTTTGAAGTGGCCCAGCCCATGACCAAAAAAGGAAGAAAATGCTTGGCCCAATTTACCAGAACTGGCC